>MU284191.1:0-106760 GCA_022478815.1 Daldinia bambusicola
AGGAAAAATAATTTATTATTATATAAAAATAAAAATTAATATAATTTTTAATTAAAAAAGGAAAATAATTAAATTTTATTAATAAATTATTAAAAAATATATTTTAATATTATATTATTAATTATAATATTAATTATATAAAAGATATATAAATAGGTAAAATATAAAATAAATATTATTATATATAATTGAAAAATTTAAAAACCTTTAAAAAATTAAAATAAAAATTTTTTTAAAAGTTATATAATAAATTTATAAATGAGTTTATTTTATTATAATAATAATAATATTAAAATGTTTTACCTTTTTATATTAAACTTTATTTTTATTAAATGTAATAATATTTATAAATAAAAAAAAAGGTAAAAAAAATTAAAATATATTTGGATTAATTTAAGATAAATTATAATTTAATAGGATATATTAAAATTTATATAATAAATGATAAAAATAATTCTAATATTTAATAATAGTATTTTATTAAAATATTTATTTTTAAGAAATATTTAATGTATTAAATTATTATAATTAATTTTAAAATTATTTAAAGTAATTGTAAAAAAGATTTAAATTAATAAAATTAAAAAAAGGAATGATAATTAATGTTAAGTCATTTAATAAATAGTTAAATATATATTTAAAATAAAATTAAAGTATATTAATTATTAAAATTAATATTTTATTAGGATAATTAATAATTTTTTAATTATATTATAAATATATTAATATAATATAAAAAAAGGTTAATAATAAGAAATAAAAGATTATTATATTATAATTATAAATAAAAAAAGAAAAAAAAGATCTAATTATTAAAAATATATAAATAAAAGGAAAAAAGAAAAGAAAAAAAGAAAAGAAAATTTAAAGGTAATAAAAAAAAAAGGAATTAGAAAAAATTTAAATTATATAATTATTATAATTTAAAAAAAAATTATATATATTATGTAAAAATTATTTTAATTTTAAATTATTTTTTTATTTAATTTATTTTTTAATTTTTTATAATCCTTTATAACTTTTTATAATTTTTTATTTAAATTTTTTTAACCTTTTATTTAACCTTTTTTAACCTTTTATTTAATCCTTTTTTAAAATATTTTATTAAAAATTTTTATTAAAATTTATTAAAGTAATAATGCTTTTTTTTTTAAATTTATTAATGTTATTTAATAAAAATAAAATTAAAATATTTTATATAAATTTTAAGTTTAATATAAACTTTATATCATTTATTTCATATATTAAAGTTTAATTAAAAAAAAAATAATTTATATATTTTAATAATTACGTTTTAATTTTTTACGTAAATATAATTAATTATAATATTTAAATTATTATTAAATTTAAGCATTTTATTAAATTAATATAATTAATTATTAATTCTTATATTTAAATTTTAAAAATATACTTATATACGATTAATAATATTATATAAATTAATAAATCCTTTTACTTTTAAATATTTAAAATTAAATAATAAAATTTTTTAATTTTATTAAATAATTAATAAATATTATTTATAAATTTTATTATAAACATTATTAAATAAATTATTTATAAAATATAAATTACATTACTTAAAATAATATTAATATTATATAAAATTATTTAATTTAAATATAAAAAATTTAAATACTTTTATTTTATAAAATTAAAGGATTTTATATTTTTTCTATAAATGGATATATTATTTACCTAATATAAACCTAATAAAACTTCATATTTAATAATTTATTTTATTAATAAAATAAAAAATTTAAATAAAACTTTAATATTATTTAAATAAAAAGAATAATATAAACTTTTTTAATTTAATAAAAAAAAAATTTTATTTATTTTTTATCTTTATTTTATTTAATAAATAATATAAATATTAATATAATTAAATAATTATTAAAAAGATTAAATTATAATAAAAATAATATATTTATTATTTTAATAAAATAATTAATAAATTTCTTTAATAATATATTATTTTTATAAGAAATAAAGTTAATATTTTTATTAAATATTATTTAATTTTAATTATTATTTTAAAAGAAAATTTCTAATTAATTATAAATAAAAGTAAATTTACTATTAAAATAATAATATTTTTATTAAAAAATATTTATATTAACCTTTAAATATAATTAAAATAATTAATTAAATAATTATTATTTTAAAATATAAAAAAGTTTTTTACTTTTCCAAATAAAATAAATATAAAAATCTAAAATATAATTAATTAAAATTTATTTAAAAAATAAAAATTTATTATAAAATAAATAAAAAAAAATATTTTTATTTTAAATAATTCTTTTATTTAAAATAATTTTTTTAATTTAACTTTATTACCACTTTTAATTAAAAATATTTTTTTTACCTTAATTTTATTATTATTTTTAATTAAAAATATTTTTTTTATTTTAATTTTACCGTTATTTTTAATTAAAGATATTTCTTTTATTTTAAATACATTATAATTTTTACTTATTAATATTATTTTTACTTATATAAAATCACAATTTTTAATTAAAAATTATACTTTTATTTTAACTTTATAATAAAATTTATAAAAAAGTAATATTTTTAATTAATTTAAATTATAATACCCATTTAAAAATCTTTTTTTAATTTTAAATAAAAAACCATATTTATTAAATAATATACCTTTTATTATAAATAAATAATAATAATTACTATAAATAATTTATATTAATTTTAAAAATTTATAATTTTTATTATAATAAAAAAATATTAATAATATTTTAAAAAAATATATAAGTTTATTATACTTATTAAAAGATTATAATCCATTATTATTAAATTATAATAATATTATAAGTTTTTCATGAATATTATTATTCCTATTATAAGATTATAATTTATCATTATTAAATACTTTATTATTATTAAAGTATAATAAGGATAAAAATATACTTAAATTAAACTATTAATTAAATAAAAAAATATATTATTTTACCTTTTAAAATTATTATAATATAATTTTTTTAATGGTAATTTATGGTATATTAACTTAAACTTTTTTTAATATAAATAATATTTTTATTTTTAACATAAATAAAAGCTTTAATTTATAAATAAATATTTTTAATATATTATTTAATATTAATAAATAATGATTTTTTTTATTTAATTTATTTGAAATAATAAAAAAATTCTTTAATTTATTATTAGTGTTTTAATTATAAAACATAATTTTAAATATATAATAATTAATATAAATAATAAAAATTTAAAATAAAAAATATAAAAATATTAAAAATGGAAAATTTAAAATTTATTAATATATTTTTTATTATTATATATAATATATTATATAATTAATAAAATAAATATAGTAAAAAAAAAAAAAAGTATTAAAAATAATATTAAACCTTTATTTATATAATAAAAAAAAAAGTATAATAAAAAATATTAAAAATAAATAAGTTTAATAATATATTTATAATTAAAGTAAAAAAAATATAAAAAAATAATAAAAACTATTTTATTATAATTATAAAATAAATTTATAAAAAGATAATATAAGTTATTTTAATATAATTGGAAAAATAAAATATTAAATATAAGTAATTTATTCATTTAATATTAAAAAATTAAAAGTAAATAAAATAAATATTTTATTTATTTAATATTAAAAAATTAAAAATAAATAAAAAAAATATATTATTTATTTTAATTAAATAAATAAATAAATATAAAAATAAAAAACTTTATTTTTATATAAAAAAATTAAATAATATAATGAATATATGATTTTAATGGTGAAATATATTATTAGCTCCAACATTTTTCCGGCCTAATATATAAACTTGGGCTATTGTGGTGCCCCGGCAGGGGTGCCCTCTTGTGGAGATTTGGAAAAAGGTGGGGGCAGGTATCTGGTTTAGCGCGCACAGGCCAACGCTGAAGAGGGGCATCCCTGTTCGAAGTGAACGCGCTTTCGTTAATTGAATTTGTCAACGCGCGACGACGCGTTTTCCACTATGCGTTTTCTACTATTCGTTTTCTACTAGTTATTCTTTCTACTACTCTCAACTTATACCCCATCCAATTCAATTTTTAATTCTTTTTTTTTTTGAACCCACTCTCGCTTTTTAACTGTTGATGCCTTTTAATTTCAAGCGAGACACATATATCCAAAATGGCATCAACAGCACCTCTTCGCCCTCGAGCAAGGCCGGCCCATACTCAGGGTTCAACTCATTGTGCCTACACCCCTGACGGCTCCAAGCTGGTAACCGTCGGTTCGAATAATACGATCCGATTATACAAAACAGGCTTTGACGGCGAGCCTATCAACATTGACGACTGCCAAGAACAGAACCTTAGTGTAGACGCATCTGACGAATTCTTCGTTGTCGGTTCTGAGGATGGTACCGTCAGCCTCTATTCGATACCCGATGCCGCCTTCGACAAGTTTTTACTTCGATGTTCTCTTCCAATCCGAGACGTTGCACTTTCGCCAGATTCTAAGTGGTGCGCTGTTGCCAGCGACGAATTAACTGTGAAGCTCGTTCGAACCGACGATAATAGCCAAATTCGTCACCTCAAGGAACACAACAAACCTACGAAACATCTAGCATTCGATACGAAGGGGTCAACTGTCACATTAGCTTGTACCGACGGAATCGTATATGTGTACTCCATTTCTTCTGACGAGCCGGAACTTATAAGGAAAGTCGACGGTGTCATTGGCGTATTGGATACCGAATCAGATGTCAGTTCAAAAATTGTGTGGCACCCCGACGGGCGTGCCTTCGCAGTTCCAACCCCAACAAGAGATATACAGGTCGTCTCTAAGAACGACTGGGAGAAGCAACGAATTTTTTCCAACGGCCATAATGGAGAGGTTACTGCTTTAGCCTGGTCACCGAATGGTGCTATACTGGCCTCTGCCGGCAAGGACAAGAGGATATTGTTGTGGGAAACCAAGACTCAGAGTGTTATTGCCAGACTCGATTATGCCAACGTGATTGATATAGCCTGGCACCCTAGAGATAATCTGGTGTCTTTTACGAACTCTGATGGCGAGGTCTATATTCACCCAGACTTCGTACCGGAGCAATACGCTTCCCTATTAAAGCTTGGGAAACAACCTGCTCCTTTCATCCATGACCCCTTAACCGAGATTTCGGCTAAGGCCAGAAGACCTGCAGACAACATCGTACCTGTGCTCAATCGAAGGGATAGGGAAGCAAGTTATGATTCCCTTATGGATGGACCACTGCATGAAGACGATGATTTCGTAGTAGATGACGATGGAGCTGGTTATGTGATTAATGGGAACGGAAAACGCATGCATGATGACCTTGACGTTTTTGGCGAGCCGATAAGCAAGCGCCCCCACCTTGAACCAGAGTATCACGAGGCCTTCCAGCCAGGCTCGACGCCGTGGCGAGGTAACAGGAAATACCTCTGTCTGAATCTTATTGGATTCGTCTGGACAGTAGACCAAGATGGTCACAACACGGTCACTGTAGAGTTCTATGACCACGAATTCCACAGAGACTTCCACTTTACCGACACCTTCCTTTACGACAAGGCGTGCCTGACAGATAATGGTACTCTATTCTCATGTCCACCTAAGGACGACACACCGGCGACCATATTTTATAGACCTCACGAGACATGGACAAACCGTACCGATTGGAGGACACAATTACCGAAAGGAGAGGCAGTCTTGGCCATGTCTCTTAGCGACTCATTTGTAACTGTGACGACTACTGCAAACTATGTTCGAGTCTACACGCTTTTTGGTATCCCTTATAAGGTGTACCGGCCAAAGAGCACGCCGATGGTTACTTGCACAAGCTGGAGAGACTATGTAATGACGATCGGCAACGGCCCTGTTGGTGCAGATGGACATACAAGACTTCTATACACTATTGAGAACGTAAAGAGGGATGAAATTTGCCAAAATGAAGACACTGTTGCGCTTCCAGAGGGCGCAATGCTAAAGAGTGTCTTCTTTTCTGACAATGGCGTAAGTAAAAATGCTTCCGTCATGCATGAATAGCGCTGACCTAGTAACAGGACCCATGTATCTACGATTCCACGGGAACACTCTTGACTTTGCTGCACTGGCGTCAACCGTCGAGGGCCTGCTGGATACCACTCCTGGATACTAAACTTCTCCCACGCCTTGCTTCCGGTCGGAAGAAAGAGACCTATTTCCCAATCGCCGTTGCGGATAACAAATTTCACTGCATCATTCTCAAAGGCGGCGATCAATACCCATACTTCCCACGCCCCCTCCTCTCCGAATTCGACTTTTCCATCCCGCTGTCCTCAGAACCACCTAAGCAGAAGAACCCAGACGCCATGGACCAAGACGGCACACCCGAACCCGAAGACGACGAATCGGAGTCGCGTAAGCTGGAGCAGCAGTTCCTGCTCAAGGGCGTCGCGGCGGCGCAGCTTCAGGATCTGGCAGACTCGACGAGCGGCAGCCACACGCAACGCTCCAACTTCGCGCGTCTCGAGCTCGAGATCGACAAGACCCTCCTGCAGCTCCTGGCCATCGAGTGCCGCGAGGGCGAGGACCGCGGCATGCGCGCGCTCGAGATCGTCGAGCTCATGCGCGACCGCACGGGACGCATGATCGAGGCCGCGGGCAAGGTTGCCGAGCGCTACGGAAGGTCCATCTTGGGAGAGAAGATACGCGAGGTCGGCGAGCGGAGGGTTAATGCTATGGATGATGACTTTTAAAGACCTGATTTGCATTGGAATTATGCATGCTCGGCGTTATGTGGGCTTGCTGCTCTGCTACGAGTGGCATAAGTATACGGAGAGTAGAATAGTTACCTAGGTATCTAAGGTTATGATAGGAGGTATATACCTCGTACGTACAGCATACTGTATAGTGCCTAGCTTTTGATAGCTGGGAGAATTAAGTATATTGACAATGTTCTCTATTTTCGAATTGTGGTATCTAATAAACCATGTCAACTTAACCAATATGAAGGCTTCTAACGTTAATAAGATCTTATGAGACGACTCTGAAATGTTCCTTTCCAATTTGTATCATATCAAATAATCCTTGGGCATTAATCGACTGCGATATATTCCGTAGATACGAAGCACGTTGTGCCTAGCCTACCTGTCTCAAAGCCCTGGTCTATTATCAATCAGGGGCTTCCAGTGTACACAATCTCATCAAGCCTCTTTCCCCTAGTGTATTCAAGCATCGTCGGCGATTTTGCTATAAGTTGTATTATAAATGGAACGAATCATACTGTAGATTTCGGATATCTATGTACGGGTTACTTAGGCACGGCACGATGGCCCTGGTCGGCAGTGGGTTGGTTGGTCGCATACATCGTGGTTGACGCAGGGCTTAATAGCGGTGTTATTTTCAGGGCTGTTGGTGAATTAGCAGGTATTGCGGAACTACCTGAAACCTGTCAGGCTAGGCCCTCGAATATCCTCCCATGCGATAGATCTTTATATGTACCTGGCCACGTCCACTATGATAATCTGAAGTTGGATATCTAATATTGTAACTAGGTGGCGATTCAAACTGGACTCATTTCCAGTAGCTACGCAGTAAGAGGGTTTTTTTTTTTAAAAAAAAAATACGAGAAGGCGAGTATTAGCATTAGAAGTTTCGTGGTCTATGATATAATATGTACCATGTCGCATCCAACAGGGCATCAAAATCCGAGTAGTATGAACTGGGTTCGGATCCTTCCCTAGTAAAGAGATACCTAGCAGTAACGGTATGCGAGAGCGAAGGAGTTCCCCCACGCGGGCATCGGCTAGGGATTACCGACAAGGCTCCGATATGGCATCAACACACATACAGTTAATCTAGGTATTGTGTTGATAGGACTGATAGGTGGCAGGTAGGTCAGGTAGGTCTTCAGCACTTTTCCAGCCCCCACCTTGGGGTCATCAAAAAGCTCTCATAGTTTAAGGGTAGGTATTCGCGGAAGAACGGCTAAGCTGTTGCTTACGGGCGCGGACAAGGCTATTCTTTTCTTTTTTTTCTTGTTGGAGACTTTCTTTTCGAAACATATCTAGCTTATTATACCGTTTTTGGGGTGGGATGGGCAGGATTACATACATACCTCATACATACCTATGTGCGTGCAGCAACACGACGTAAAGGCCCGATGGGGAAATCAATAGTTAGTGGCACGGGTGGTGATGTGCTTTGTTCCATCATTCGCCATGTTTTAACTCGACCGAAGCAGAATCATGGAAACCCAGCATTTTCTGCATAGTGGCTTTGGCCTTTGGGCGTCATGTGGGAACGTCGCACTCATACGTACGCAGAATACCGATAGTTCCAAAATGGCGCAGATCTACTTGTAGAAAATAGCACCTAGGACGTCGTGGCAGTTCGGCTGGCCCGACTGGGGGTCAGCTTTAACTCGATGTCGAGCCTGGAATATCTTGATACCATGTGCTCGATATATGCTTGGTATAGCAGATGGAGTAATTTCAGGGTACCGTTGTTTCGATACATACCCAAGGTAGGTGTTCTATCATGCGTAGCCTTGACAATAGTACTTGGATAGCATAACTTGGGTAAAGTAGGTACTTATTGATGTAGTTTGTTGGAACGACTCAACAAGGTATTATACACACATTCTTATGTTGGTAGTGATATTCATCAGACGGTGCTACAACCTAGCGAAACTTAACCAGACAAGTCAGATTATACATCCGAGTTTCGATCCTATCCATATTTACATACTCGTGTTAACGTACCCTTACATCATGTCGTGTAATAAATTTAGGTTAGGTTAGGTAGGCAATTAGTCAACTTGGATACTTCTCGAATGCTGCGCCGCATCCAGGTGAGCAAGCAGTGCTACCGCATCGGAGTGAGGTCTCACGTACCACCGAGCCGAATATCACCTCCAATTGGATCAACCGATATCGTGAAGTCTGGCAGCCCAGCTTACGGTTTGGACTGATGCGGGTTAGAACTGAGACCCGCCCCCATATAGACAGGGGGGTTGGTAGTGAGCTCTCCCGCAATACTGCGCCTATCAACGCTTCCGAATGGGCAGATGGGATGGGGTCAGGAATAGCATAGTCATATCCGTGGACCTAACGGTACTGCGGGGACTATGGATGCATACGCCGTGCGTGAAACGCACACCACTATCTTCCGGAGCGTATACTCAGATTGGCTATTCATAATAGGGCTAGATGCAAATTTGGGACTTTGGGTAGGAAGTGACCAGTTATGAATACGTGAGTAATAATATGAGCGCAGACACGGCGCAGCAGTAGATCCTTCGGCTTAAAACAAACGATGTCCCAGACTTTTGAACGTGCTGGAGACGAGATCGGTTGAACGGCTTTATTGTTAATATTTTCTTGGCGATTTCAGATCTCTATGTCTACGCGACGACGATGCAAATGTCGATGAGATAGTGAGAAACACTAGAATGAGTAGGAGACGGATTTATCACGTTGCCGGGCCCGAGTAAAGCTCGTCGCCGCTTTCGAATATGTCGACTAGCAATGCTACGGAGCTCCACCGCCTAATGACGGCGTATGATAATTCTCACGAATCGAAGCCGATACTCAATTATAAAGCCAATGTGTACGGCGTAATCATACCCTTCGTGGTGAGGATTCATATATCGAAACAGAAATCATTAGACCATCTGTTTACTAATCGTGCTAACATTAGGTCGTCTCCCATATATGTGTGGTATTGAGGATATACACACGGATAAAGCTAAAATGCTTGGGTTGGGATGACCTCTTCGTGGTGCTTTTCAGAGTAAATATGTCCCGTCATCGGCTCTTCGAGTAAATATCGAACTAACGACTGAGCTGTAGGTCACAGCTACCGTCGGCTCAATATTCTTATGTCTCGGTAAGACATCAACCGTCGTTCTGTGGGAACAGAGCAACTTAGGTAACTAACAAGACATAGCATTGAATAATGGGTTCGGGGAGCATATTCTCACGCTCAGCTATGATACTAGAGTCGCCTTCCAAAAGGCAAGTATTTACCCCTAAGCAGGTTCCAAATACAAATTACCCTATCAACTAACACGCGCCTAGTACTTCTATGTATGCCTAGCGACATACACCATCTCAACGACCCTCGTCAAGCTGTGTCTTCTCTCGCAATACCTGCGAATCTTCGAGGCCGGGTCTCGCGCGCGGGGCATCTGCTGGGTCGGGCTAGGGGTGTGCGCGCTCTGGGGCGCGGGCTTCTCCTTCTGCGCGCTGTTCCCGTGTTTCCCGGTCTCCGGCTTCTGGGACTGGCTCGCGCCGGAGCCCGCCCGCTGCTACGGCTTCGGCTCCAAGGTCCCCGCGGAGCTCGCGGGCACCTTCGCCGGCCACACCGCGTCCAACGCCGTCCTCGACGCCTTAGTTCTCGCTATCCCCGTACCCTTGTACTTTCGCAAGTCGACCGCCTGGAAGCAGAGGCTGGGGATTGGGATCCTGCTATTTCTCGGGCTTATGTATGTTTATTATCTACCCTACCCTACCCTTTTCATCCCATCTAACGCAGTCTAATCTCCAAACCATAGCGCAAACCTCCTCAGCATATGGCGCCTTAGCATCATCATCGCCAGCAAGGCGGGCACGTACCCGGTGCTAGACCCGACGTGGTACACGCCGACGAGCATCATCCTCGCGGCGCTCGAGGTCGACCTCGCGAGCATCTGCGCGTCGATCCCGACCTTCTGGCCCGCCCTCCGGCGGTGGTCCCTCCTCAACGCCATCTTCATCACGCACGAGGTCCACGTCACCCACCAGCACCGCCGCCTCTCGTCGTCCTGCTCTTCTGCTTCTTCTTTGCCCCCCTTGCAACTTACCTTCCTGCGCGACGAGGACGACGATAGCGACGGTGGCGACGGTGCTAGCTTCGCGAGGATGAAGGCCCCGAAGCAGAAGAAGCAGCGCGACAGGCATTACAGAGACGACTTTATGCTGCACCGCGTCGTCCCCGCGAATATGATAGAAACCGATGGCGCCAAGTTGAGCGACGTCGAGGCCTGTGGCGGGTCCCAGGTCCGGTCCGAGGGACACCGCGGGTTCGAGCGCGAGCGCGAGCGCTTGCAGCTCGCGGTAATGGATAGGATTAATAGTAATAGCAAAGAAAAGACAACAAGGGCGTAAAAAAAAAAAAGCAAAAAGGAGCGTGTCATTTGGCGGCGTTTTTGGATTCGAGGAACAGGGATACAAATGTTAGGCGCACGTTCTTGCTTTTAGAGATACCCCTATTTTTTATGGTATATTAACATAAGACATGCTTTTATGTCTATTACTCTTATTCCCATGCCTTTTACCATGTCCTATGTTCTACACTGACTACCCCCTAACCGTAATTAATATACCCTTCCCAATCCAACCGAGCGGCCACTACCTCGAAATCCGCCGCTATAGACCCCACCAAGCCGTAGCATGGCAATAACCTCGCAATTCTACAATCTCATGATTTCTTCTGCTTCCTCTTTGCTAGAAACCCGCTGATAGGATTCTTGCCCCTGAACCGTAGGTATGTCGCGAAGTAGACCACGCCGTAATTGAACACGATGTAAGCCCAGACGATACCGAAGTCTCGCCAGATATTGCTGTAGTAGACGCTAAACTGCATGCCGAACTCGTCTCCGTTCTTGTACTGGCAGAACTCGCAGAGACCGTCCGTCACACTCTGCAGCTTCCCGCTCGCGTTTGCAGCGTAGTTCGCTACGTACGACTCGCAGTCCATGCCCGGAGGAGGGCTGAAGCGCGCGAGCTCGCTCGGTTTGCAGTTGACGGGTTGTTCGTGAATGGCGACGGCGACGAAGGCTTCCAGCAGGTAGTGGAAGGGGGTGAGCGGATACATCCAGCTTCTCCAAAAGTAGGGGAGTGATGCCGGAGGTACGGCTACACCGCAGAAAGCCACAACGAAAAGGAAAAAGAGGGGAACGAATAGACTTGCTAGCAATTGGTTAGGGCTGAAGGCCGCGATGGCTTGGCCGAAGCTGACGTAGTATAACTCGAAGATAATCATGCACAGGAAGCTGAAACCGGATGGGAAACCCTGCATCTTGTATCCCATTATACCCCACCACCAACAGTTAAAGTAGATGGCACCTCCAACGATAGCATAAGGTATCTCCGCCAGTATCGCAGCTGTGGTCCACGCAACCCAGGAGTAAATCTTTGCGTTGTTTTCGCGGGACTGGAAAATGTTTCGCGAGTTGAGGAAGACAGGCTGAAGCTGCTGAATTAGCGGGGGCGAAATGGTGAGTGTCATGAAGATGGAGAATAAGCGGGATTGCATATCAATACTAGCGTCACCTAGACGCCAAAATGTGAAGGTGTTGAAGAGACCAGTGAATATATGCAGAATCATCTTTCCCATGATATAATTGGGGGATCTCCAATAGGCAACGAAAGAGCGCTTGACAACTGCTAATGTCTGGGTCCATAGGGGCATGGCATATTCACGATCATCTTGAACGTTCTTCGAATGTTGAACATTCCGTCGCTTCTCGGCAATCTGTGCTATCTCCTTTGACTGCCCATCGAAGTTCTTAGATTCTGCCCACGTGTCGCCCCAGTCCTGACCTGCGTAGTCCGGATTGCCCGCTCCGATTACTTCCAACATCCACTCAGCTGGGTTAGCATCGGGGGGACATTTCGGGCCCCCGTTCGATTCAAAATATTCGATCATCTTCTGACTGTCTTTTCCGAGCTCGCCTGCGTATACTACGCGACCACCAGACTTGAGCAGAATCAATTCGTCGAAAATCTCGAAAAGTACGGCGGAAGGCTGGTGGATGGTACATAGGATGGCCTGACCGGCATCAGCTAACTTACGCAAAAATCTAACGATATTGAATGCCGCCCCTGAATCGAGGCCAGATGTTGGCTCATCCAGAAACATCAGCAACTCGGGTTTAGATGCAAGTTCAACACCAATAGTAAGCCTCTTGCGCTGCTCCGCATTGAGACCCTCGCCAACTACTCCTATCGTTGCTCCGGCAATGTCTTGCATCTCGAGCAGCTCGATAATGGTTTCGCAATAAGCATACTTCTCCTTTGTTGGCACTTCCTTTGGTTGACGGAGAAGCGCAGAAAACTGCAGTGCCTCACGTACAGTTGCAGTTGGCTCGTGGATATCGAGTTGCTCTGCAAATCCTGTAGCCCTTTGGAACGACTTTGGGAGGGGCCTTCCGTCCACCAAGAAGTCTCCTGTCACAACACCGAACGTGATTCTAAAAACCGAAGTCAGTACGCATTTCAACTGAGGGTCATTGCAGTCTCACCTCTGAGCCAAAGTATTCAAAAGTGTTGTTTTTCCAGCTCCAGAAGCTCCCATGAGGGCTGTCAATTTCCCCGGCCTCACAAAACCCTGCACATTTTGCAATAGTTTCCTCTCTCCACCCTGAAAAGGAATCGTGTAGTTGACATTTTGGAATGTGAATATAGTCTCGTTTTTCGCGACCGTCTGCATAGTTTCTTCATCCCGTCTTTCTTCGGCTGCCTCGGCCTCTTCGGGGATACTAACTTTCTCGCTGGAACTAACGGCTTCCTCATCCCCTTTATTATCTTTGCGGCCTCCAGTCTCGATGGATTTCTGCAGACTCTTCGGAACTTGTCCTCGCTTGAAAACAGTTACAGCAGCACCACCAGCGTTAGGCTTCATTCTCTCCATGCCTATCATCGACACGACAAGGAAGAAACCGAAGAAAGCCCACAAGAAGCCAAAGTTCCGCCAAAGATGGCCGCGCGAGTAGTTAAAAGCCACCTGGATATAATTGCCTCCATTGACAACTATTTCTCCAGGCTGCGAACCGGCTAATGTGCATGATTGGTATTCTGGTGCGGCACCTTCAACGTTATTGGGAACAAGAAATGGGGGTACACAAGCCAAATCCAGGTTGTAGAATTCATTCGACATGAGACATTCAAACCCGTACTGAAGCCAGTTGATCCACCGTAGCCAACTAAACCATGGATGCATTGCCGAAGGCGGTATTAGGTATCCGGTATAAACAATTATAATCTGGATTGCGACACCGGTCAACTTTGTAGCATCATCCAAAGTCTTAAATACCGCGGAGATCGAGCGGAAGAATGCGTAAGTCGTCATAGTAATCAACCATAGAATCAGTAGCGAAATGAAGAACTGAGATGGCGAGGCAGAAAGACCTGCCATCCAGTAGATGATTATATCGAATAGAAACACCTGGATGAAGACTAGGGGTATGTCCACAACAGTTTGCGCCAACGCGTAGGCCGAAGGCCGATAAAAGGAAAAGTTCTTGTGCTTGAGCAAGATAGGTTTAGCCTCGAACGCCGCAGTCTGCTCAGCAAGAGCCATTAATGCGTTGAACATCAAAATAAAGAACAAGACACCACCTCGTGTGAAGGCACCCGCCGCTGTAGGTGGGAGATGGTAGAACAGACTCCCTACTATAAGACTCTGAAAGACGATACCGCCCCACTTTCCTATGAGGGACGCTCTATCGCCTAACATAACTAGAGCTTGACGTTTTGTGAGAGCGATTACTTGTTGGTGGAATGATATCGTGTAATTCTTCCTCTTATTCTTTTCCGACGTATTCTCTGCCCGGGCGCGGCGCTGCTCTTCGAGATGGGCTTCATAATCATCAATGTCATCAATATTACGTTGGTAGGCTTCACTTTTCCTGTAAATCTCGGCAAACTCTTCGGCTGATCTTGGAATACGATCTTCCCATCCTGGCCTGACGCTACGCTCGTGGGGGTCGGTAACAGACGTAAGAAAGTCGGCGGTAGTCCATCGTTCAGGACAGTCAAACCCAAGATCCAAAAAGTACTGCTTGGCGCGGTCGGACGGTCCATAATACAAGCATTGCCCCTTATCTATCAATAAAACTTTATCGACAAGGTTATACAGAGATTCGCCGGCTTGGTATAGCGAGACAGCAGTGGACACCTGGGCCATATTCGTGAGTGCTCGCAATGATTGGACATACTCAACAGCAGTCGATGCATCCAACCCCTTACTCGAGTTGTCCCACCCTTGAACGCTGGCCCGAGTAATGAGTGCCTCGGCTATACTGACACGCTTGCGTTCTCCACCAGAAACGCCCCTGATGTATTCATTGCCGACTTTGGTGTCCATTGTATGCTCAATCCAGAGCAGCTTCGCCGCTACTCTGAGAAATTCCCTCACATAGTCTTCTCTACTTTCGCCCTCCATTCGTGATTCCTTCCCGGGAGTACGAGTCCGGAGGGCAAAGGTAAGGGTGTTCTTGACCGTTAAGGTAGCATAGTGTAAATCATCTTCCGGATTGTAAATGATCTCGCCTCTGAAATCCTTAGCCATGCGCTTTGCATCCGTTCCGCCGTAAGTTACATCGCCCAAAACATCTTCAAAACCAGCTCGCTGGTTGCAGAATGTTTTCAAGAACGTCGTACAACCAGAACCTGGTCTTCCAAGGACGAGCAGTATTTCTCCAGGTCGGACACAACCATTGAAGTTGCTGATCAACTCTCTTACGGGAGGTTTACCGGTGGCAGCCTTGGGTCCTTTGGTTAGTAGGTTTAGTAAGAATCTCGGAAAGCCGAGAAATATATCGCCAACGGTGGGTTGTAAGCTCGCGCCAAGGCCAACACCCTTTACTGTGAGATTCCGAAATATGACGCCAGCGTGTCTCGTCTTTTCTTCCTCGCTATTTTGCTGTCGAGCTTGACCAAACATACGCGACATCAGTCGCTCGATTTCGTCATTCTCTCCTTGCGATTCGGCATTGGAGGTAAGGCTACGACGCCGCGAAAGGGCGCGGAATAGATCATCTTCGGTCTTGATTTCACTCTCATTTCGATCGAGTTTCGGTTGATCCGCCGTCGACTTAATAGGTTCGAAGCGAGGTTCCACCTCAGTTTGGTCCGACTCATCAGACGATGTTTCGCCAGGCCCGGATTGAGTTTGGCGCGTTATAACGGCTTGCTTATATGAGGATGGACTAGCATCACTCGGTCTAGCATTCCCGCCAGCTGCACCATCAACATTCACACTGGTTACCCCATATCCATGCGTTGATGTAAACGCGTTGGCGCTGGTATTCAAAGATCTAGTATCAGGTATAGAGCTTTCTTGATTGGCAGCAAGTGAAAACTCTCGACTGATTGTCGAGAAACGTTTGGCCGGGATGGAGGAGGGCGTCTCAGGGAACCCACCAGGGATATCTGTATCTGCTGGAGTAGGTCTGTCGCCGTCCATTGTAACGTAACTTAAACGAAGGTTCTCTGAGGGCTCAAAACGCCCTGAAAGAGAGGAAAAGACCTGGCTCAGACACGAATGGTTTTCAATTAAGTAGGAAGTAAAATCTATAATAGCCGCATCATAGGTGTTGGAAATTGTTGGAAATTTGCCTAAAGTGTCTTAGGAGGCTAGTTTCTGAAAGGGAATAAGTAAGACACAAAACAATAATAATACATCATCATAGAAGTCGGAGCTGAGAGGGACAATAAAGGAAACAAGCACATGTCGGAACCCGGAGGACCCTGAAAATGTACAATCGGAGTTCGGACTCTAAAATGAACGATATGTCCTGTACTACTATTGAAAAAAATAATTAGGTACATATTATCGTTATCATTGACCCCATATTGGGGATATTAGGGTGGTGGTAGTAAGGGCAAGCGCGATCTGTAGACCTAGAATTTTTTAGGTGCGTGTGTATACTGGGTTTCTGATAAGTCTCCTTTTGGTGTGATGAATCGAAGGCGTCTAGGCGTCGAAGGCGTTGAAGGCGTCAAGCCTCCTGTGGGTCCCCTAGTGGGGGTGGTGATGACATACATTCTGAATAATTGACACTAGAACTCATAGGCCTTTACGCTAGCTGACTTATGTACCCTGCATAGTTCATTATGTACATAGTAGTTCATTTTTATAGGCTTGCCAAGTTTGTTAGGCCCGCGTAGGTACGTCCGTAGGTAAGATTCCATCCGATCGGGTCTTTGAAAATGAGACGTCACCTTTGGTCCTTTGTCAGCTCAGCTCTGAATCGGTCAAAATACAGTCCGCTTGAAGTCCAGAACGGAGACTAAAAAGTAGTGGGAGATTTGCACCTCTCCGTCAATTCTATCGAATCATCATTTCACATGCTTTATGCGAACCTATAGCCGTTATTGCCTCTTGACTTGGCGGTCCAAATGCTATATTGCACAGTAGATGCAAATGCAAGCTTTTATACTTACAGGTCCGAGAAGGTCGGTTTACACGCAGTATATTTAGCGTTCCGAAAGGCTGGTAGCTGGAAGCATTCTCTGGGGACGCGGATCACCCTTGGCTTGTTCCGGACTAAAAAGAATGCACAGTGATGAGCTAGAACTTAGAGAAAGGGAACATGAAGTCCTGAACCGTGCTCCGGGACGACAGCCGGTTACAGTTACGCAAGGACTATGCTAGAACCGGATATATATCGAATATGAAGAAGAGGTTTCGAAGGATGGATAGAAAGCCGGTTATAAATTCCGGATACGGGACGACTGGGCATGATATATGTTGCCACGTGCTAGTGAGAACAGCCTTAACAACGGGGAGTCTGCATGGCAAGTAAAGACTCCGGATTGTTACTTTGCATGTCGTCCGAATAAGGCATTAAAGATAAGTGCCACTACCCCGTTGGAAATTGTCAAATGGATGAAACAAGACCGTTTAGTAAACGTGCAGGATCTGTACCAATGTGTACGACTTCAAAAGCCCACGGCAACTCAGCAGACGGTATCACAAAGCACTTCCAGAAAGGCTTACCAAAAAGTGGCGAGAAGTCCGGTGTGACACTCCCGAATATCAGGACCCCCCGGATAGCATCGCACCGTTGGCTCTTCCGTATGTAGGCCAGTCCGGTTACACGATGTCTTAGGTACTAACTCGAAAATTTGTGTCACACTAGGTTTCGTAATAGGTACTTGACGTGACATGTAAGTAGGTCCTATTTTAAGAATATGAGGCTATTCTCCAAGTAACTATCTTTCGATTAGAACTAAAATACTGCATCTCGAGCAAACAGGACCGCTCATGGTTCTTATCATGCTTCTCTCCTACCACCTTCTTTGTCCTTTTAAGATCATACTAGAGGTTCATGGGGCCGACACGTTACGTCCTTAGCAGGTACCTACCTACCTAGGTACATGGGTACGACCCATTTATGATTATTCGGTCGAGAGCATTCTGTCAATTGGCGCTAAAATAAGTCTTAAGGGAAAGATCATATAAATCAGTAGTGGCACTAACATCAACCTATAATCCATTATGGGTGATTACCTAACTTATATAGACAATACTTGCTGATAAGTTCCGTTTGGAGCTACGTAACATATTGAGGACTCACTAACCTATTATTGTACAGTCCTTCGATCTTTAGGTACCTAGATATGTACGATGTTGCAACGATGATTAAATGACTTCCCCGCATAGGGATATGCGATAGAGAATTGGAGTTCTGCTCATCTGTGGTTGCTTTATGATTAATATATCGACGGGGAACTAGGTGACCTGACCATTGCCCCACTCCCCACCCTACCAGTGCAAGGGGGTTTTGTATGAGGGCATTTAACCTGATTAGACCACTGTAAAATTCAGTTGACCTATTATATAAAGTTCATCTTATTTACCATTTTTGATAATAAGTATTTATTAAGTATTTAAAATATTTAAAAAATATTTAAAATATTTAAAATATTTAAAGTATTTAAAGTATTTAAAAAGTGTTTATTTTATAAAGTTAAATATAATAAATATTTATTAAATATTTAATAAATATTTTATTTATAAAATAGTAATTCCTTAAATATTTACTTAAATAAATATTTTATTATTTAATAAATATTTATTAAATACTCATTTTTTAACGTATTATTTTTAATTTTTATAATATTTATTTATTTATATTTTAAATATTTTAAATATTTTAAATATTTTAAATATTTTAAATATTTTAAATATTTTAAATATTTTAAATATTTTAAATATTTTAAATATTTTAAATACTTAATAAATACTTAATAAGTACTTATTAAATTTAAAATAACCTTATAAAATGCTTAAGTAAATACTTAATAAATATTAATTTACAGTGGTAAGATGAGCTTTTATAGTAGGTCGACTGAATTTTACAGTGGTTTAGTCAGGTTAGATGCCCTCATACAAAACCCCCTTGCACTGGTAGGGTGGGGAGTGGGGCAATGGTCGGGTTACCTATGGTCTCTACATCGACTATATGCTAGAAGCTTAGCTACGATTAAGTGGTCCATGTTTGCGGACAGCCTAAACAACCCAGACATCCAAGAGATCTATCCCTGTGGGTCTTGTCCACTTACATCGTTTTATATGGTTTTTGTCTCCAATTAAGCAACTAATACGTTCTAGAACGGGAGAATCCTCCTTAATACCTATGTCGCTGGGAAACACATACCGTTACACAGGCGTGCTGTGCCTCACAAAAATCGCTCATTTGATAGAAAGTAAGTAACAGTTCAAGAGATGTGATATGAAGATTGCATTGCATGTATCATTGTTGAGCTGAATGGCGAAAGTACCTAAAACGATGAGGTTCGTGCGTTTTTGTTTGAAAGTGGATTCTCACGAGGGAACCTTAGATCAAATAGGGCTTACCTACCTCATACTTTCAGAATAAGCTCATGCTTGCGGTCAAGTTATGGTTATCACATTCTTATCGCCAGGCAGGTCTAGCGCCATCCTGGAACCAACAGTCTGCCTACCTTAGGTACTTAAGGTAACAATTGAGACCAACAGCATAACGTAACAATACCGAAACCTACTGCTATAGTCTGAAACATTGTAACTTAGACGTAACCTTCGTCATAAATATCCAATACCTATTTCAAAATTAGCAAGAAGTGCCTATGTTGGGAGGCTTCATGAAGAATTTATATTTACATATTAACAGACCCTACATAATCGTTAGGGTCTTTGTCATTATAACTTTGCGCTCTTTGAAATCTACATTTGAAGTCTCTATTTACTCTTTCTTGCCATAAACCCATTCGACGGTAATAAAACCAGTGACTGTTGTTGTGCTGTAGCGTTTTAACTACTAAACGCAGCATCATCATCATCAAAGGAAAAATAATAATAATTTTGTTCATCTGAATTCTCTCATCCCTCTCTCCTATCCGGGCCACTGGGGGGTATCTCGGCTGGGAGCTCGGCGTATGTTCTCGTGCCAAGTTCGTGTATACCTGACGCGTTATCCATCGCGCTCATCTTTGTCGTCGGCGTGACCGGATAAGCCTGAGGATGCTGTGCGGTTCCTACGTACGATGGCTGGTAAACAGAGGGGTCTTGTTCATTAGCCAGTCGCTTGTTCCTGTACCTTCTCCATGCCAACCAGCCAAGTAACATGAACAGTAATAAGCCACCGAGACCAACGCCGATTCCAATGCCGATCTTTGCTCCCACCGATAAGTCGCCCGAACCTGAACCGGATAATTCCGCATCATCAAGCGAAGTTGACGTTGGAAACTGTGATGAACTGGTGCTAGAAGCAGATGATGATGATGTGGTGGAAGTAGGCGAGGCGAAAAGGTCGGAAGAATGAAATGCCACTCGGATCGAATGCGCATTTATTCCGCCATTCGTCGTAAGTGTTGATGTGAGAGTGTTTCCAGCGCGATCACGCTCGGTCACAATGTACGTTTTCTTTTGCATGCCAGCCGAAATGCAAGAGAAGAAGCCGGGGTCGCAGGAAAATCCTCTGGGAGCAGTTAGTCGTTGCGAACCAGCAGCTGGAACATTGACAATAATGCGTATATAAAAAAAAAAAAAAGTTGTGACCTACGTTGGGCAGCACGCCCATACAGTTTCGCTCGCATCGTTTGACGGTGAAGCATTGCACGCGCTAGTATATCCAACCGGGCAGAATGCAGGCGAGATCGTCGTCGCTAAGTCCCTCCCCCCAGGCCAGCAGCTTGAATCATAAGGGTTACCAAGCTGGACACCCGTCTCTGTCCCAGTCGAGGTTACCCATATGTCCGTCACGCATGACGTCGGTATCGCTAGAGAGGTCAACATCGCGAAGCTGCAGTCAAACTACATGACATACATATCGTTGGTGGAGAGGTGAAAAGAAGAAGATTCACATTAAATTGTATGGCCGGCGAAAATCCAAAACGAAGGAATGCCTTTTGACATTCACCCGTATCCACCCTGTAACACGTCGTATATATAGCCATCCAGGTCACCCAGGGCATCACCCCTGTTTGATTGTGTGTGGGCCAGCTAGTAAGGATTACATAGTATTGGCAGACACTAATGCCTTCGTGCCTTGGAACCCTTTTATACTCAGGTTATCCTCATGATTCCCCGATTCGCAGTAACCGTGAAGAATTAACACTCGAAGTCTTTAGGAAAGCCCTCATTAAGCGTTAGAACATACCACTTTCTGTCATGAGTTTTTTGACTCTCCGAGCGTGAATCGCATCGTGATTGCGGGAGAGCCGTGATTTGGCTCCTACGTGCGTGGCTGAAACTTTTGCTATGAACTGACCAATCATACAATCAAATTGTCGTGTCAGTATTCCTTCTGGCAGGCATGCGATAATCGCGTTGTCTATTTAGGTACCTACTTATCTTGGCTCAACTCAGCGCAGTCGTATTTGTTGAAACCCTGGGCTTGGCGGTGGCTACTAGAAAAGA
Source organism: Daldinia bambusicola (assembly GCA_022478815.1). Taxonomy (NCBI): domain Eukaryota; kingdom Fungi; phylum Ascomycota; class Sordariomycetes; order Xylariales; family Hypoxylaceae; genus Daldinia; species Daldinia bambusicola. The sequence continues at coordinate 21,638 of MU284191.1, forward strand.
TCTTGGGCTTTTCGGCACTCACGTGCAGATGAGAAGTTACAACTTAAAGGTAACTTAGGTAGTCACGAGCTACTTCAAGCTCCAAATGTATATGTACCTAGAGTCGTTAAATGGAATTGAAGAATACCTACCTATTTTCTAATAACTCCAAGAGGCTGAAAAGGGGAAGTCAATAAGTACCTGAATAATTACTTGGGCTTAGAAGAAACTTCTAAGCTGATTACATTATGTCGTGCTCAAGCGGCACAGCCGAGATACCATGGAAGTTGAGTTGCGGATGTCTTGGCCTGCTAGTTATATAGGAGATCATGCAATAGTTTGCAATGTCTCTTCGAAATCCTAGTAATCGTTCTTGATATCGCCATAGTTACTACTCGAGTAATGATATAACAACGAGGGTCTCGCTTAAGATAGAGATAGACATACTAAACTATATTATCAGAGCCAACAATATTACTAAGACAGTATTAATGAACAGAATAGAGTTGCTGAGAACGGGCCATGTTTATTTTTAGAAACTCCAAATTGCTTTTGTGTAACTCCAAGCCCAATCGCGTCACATCATGCGCACGTTTCTACCAAATTATTCTGGATATTATTAAAACGGATGTTAGAATGATCTCCCAAGATGAAATCTATACAGAAAATTAATTTTGAGTTTCAACATCTATCATATGTAATAAGAATATCATGTGAATGAAACGTCTATAGTAGGCATTTATCTTGACAATATTCTGCCAAGGTAACTACTGTAGGCTACTAGCTCCATTCGCATAGGCCCTCTTAGCGGTGAGCTTAAGAGCTTAAAAGCTATGCTCAACCGTAGCGTAGCGTTACACAAGAGCAGTATCCTAGTTGACTTATAAACATTGAACTGGGGACCTAACAACTGTTCAATGTAAACTCTAGTTAATGATTATAATAAAACTTAGGATGCCATAACACAAGCAATCAATTCGAATTTCCTCAACACTTTGTCCCTTATTATTATTAATGATAAGGAAAGTTGGCGTTGCTATATTGATTTAAACATACCTACGTACCTAACCTTACCTAAGGCACTTTGGTCTTTGCTGTCCTACAGATTCTTGAACTCCTTCATCCCCGCCTCTTCGTCCAACTTAAGTCTAATAGCAGCCCTTAGGTACCTAAAAGAAGGGCTAACAGACTAAGCGCTGCCACCTCAAGCATGCCATTAAGCGCGAACTTCTACAGTAGCCTTCCCGTTCATATCAGCAAATTAAAGCCCCCCCCCCAAAAAAAAAAAAAAAAAAAAAAAAAAAAAAAAAAAAAAAAAAAAGTCCTAGAAAGAGTCCTAGAAAATGATATGTAATAAAAGAATTAATAAAAGAATTAGAGGTCCAAGCACACAACCTACGCCCTTCATATTTCATTATGATCGTCAGAATTATCATCGTATTAATCATCTAGAAGCTCATCAAGAACTTCATGTTGATTTATAATAATCTATCTCATCTTTGTTTCTTTTTTCTCTTTTTTCTCCCCCCTTAACCTCCACAACGTAGTATACAAATCATCATTAGGGTTAGCTATTGAGCCGTCCCGATCTATGCAATCGTCTCTTAATGAACATAGCGTAATTAAACCAAACCGTCCAACCGTTCCTTTTTTTTCAGTTCCGGTTCCTTTTGGCCTCTAAGCAAGGTATCACAACTCTAATCAACGCCTGCTAATGCAAATCCACAAATGAGGGGAGATGGGTGATATCACATGTCATGGCTCGTCTGCCCGACCACCATGCTGCTTCTGAGCTTTGCGTTCGTTTATACTCCTGAACGCTCTCTTGCCAACCTCGTAACTGCTGATCATGATAGCGCAAGACGGCGCTACTTTGAGCGTACGAGGCAGCCATCCCTTCCAGAGCCCTGCTAGTCCTTCCGTCGCATAGATGTGTGAGAGAAACCGTATCATGTGCTGAGCTTCCGGCTCTGCGGCTTTCTCCACTGCAGGCAGAGCCTTATTGGACGTATCTTGATAAACCTGCCGTCGGGTTTTACCTACATCAAACGGCATGGTCACCGTCGACGCAAATGCACCCGAAAGACAACCGGCAGTGAAACTGTCCATGAAAGTTGCCGTATGACTCTCTCTGCTCTGTGACCGACTTCTTGCCCGCGCTCTTGAGCCATCACTATCTCGGGTCATGTGTCGACCACGTCGCTCTTCTCGCGCATCAGTGAGCTTACCCCTGATCGTCTCGTAGCCAAACCAATACATTGCCGAGAAAGGGACGTCTCGCCAAAGAGTTAGCGTCAAGCCTCTCCAAAGCGAGCTGTAGCCTTTATCGGCAACCATCTCTCGAAGCCCCTTGAAGGTATTCGCCAAATGGCCAGCAGCAGTCGAGCCTGGGGACGCTTGCAGTCGGGTTCTGAACAGATCGATAGGGCTGACCGCAGCAACGGCGACGACCCGCGCGGATGCGCCGGCTACTACGGGCGCATATTCCTCCTTAGTCATTCTGCTGACAGGACTTGACTTGCTATGCCGTAGCCAATCGTAACCGGTGAAATAGATAATGTTCGCGGGTACAGTCATAGCTAACGTCGGCGATAAGCCTCTCCACAGCGTCGTGAGGCCCTCGTGGCGAGCGATCTTCTTCATGCCATCGAAGGTCGAGTTAAATCGTCTCTTCTGTACTTCTTCCACAGCGCATTCTCCAGAAGCGGCTATGCTCTCGATCGGACCGGCGACGCAGACTTCGGCATTGTTATTCATAAAGAACACTTCTCGGCAACACGCTGTAACCCCAAGATTCGACGGCCGAAAAGCATTGGGTGACGAAATTGCAAGTTTCTGGAAGTCTGCAACGGGTTGCGACGAACCTTGCGATTGCAGTCGGACACGGACGACATCTAAAGGAGTGACTGCGCATATCACCGTTAGCCAATGTTCCTTAATAAGATAGGTGTAGTTGATAGTTCTATAGCTATCTGTAGCTGAGGTGGAGTAGAGAAAAAACTTACCTAGAAGCGACGTAAGAAGGCTGCCAGTAATAGCAGAAAGCATCTTCTGCCCCGCCGAGATATCCATCCCGTCATTCCCGTCGTCTTGAGAGGAAACCATGGTTTCTCCGGCAAAAGCGTCTTCGCCCCCTCCTAATCGGTCGTGGTTATGGCCAGCAAAGCTATGTGTAGATGACATTTTTCATATGCGCTAAGCCCGGTTATACCGGGGGCGCCGTTTATAATAGCTCGATATCCAGTAAAGAAAAAGAGAAAGGGAAGAAAGACTTCCTCAATCTTATTCAGAGTCAATGATAATACAAAGATATTGTGTTTGCTTAGGGAATTCACATAGGTGTTTTGGTATAAAATGTAATTAAGTGGCCAGATTGGAGGGAGGCAAAAAAATAAGGATATCAAAAATGAGGGACGGAAGCTGCGATATCGCGGAAAGGTGGTTTTATTCGCGTCATTAATACATAAGAACAAAATACTGCATATGTAGTGCTTAATGTAGCGAGGCTTATCTTTTTTAAGAAAAAAAAAAAAAAAAAAGAATTTGCCGGTGCCAGGCCGAACCCGAGTTGCTACAAACCGATACAGAGGAAATCGAGAACCATTGTGGTTAAAGGTAACGCACGGTCCCTTATCGCCTTATCCATGATGTCAGAACCAATGGGATCGTCTTAAGCTAGCGACTAATTGCCCCAGTATGTAGTTGAACCCCTCCATAACGCTCCATAAGTTTTTAGAGTGGGTAGATACGGTATGACTCTTGTTCGGCGATAAGATGGACTTAGACTTAGATAGACTTAGATAATGCATCCCACCAGCCCACCAGCCCACCAGCCCACGCAGCTCTGACCCGTCACGCCGGAGCACCTGAGCAACTCATTGTGTACCTCACCGATTGCAAGAGGCCGACTTTTGACTTCACCCGACGATCCGCGAATCACCGCAAAGCTCTCATCTTCATCCTCATTAGATACATGATATACATAACCCTTCTCTAATATCCCACGTACACAATACATATGATATACCGGATTTCACCACTAATTACCATTCTTTTGTTTTCGTTTTTAAACTAACTTGAACACTGTACATTAAAATTCATATCCATAGAATTGTGATTATAAGTTTGCCCAGGATGGACCAACCGAATCAGCAAATACAATCTGAGCTAGAGAGCTTCAGAGAACAATGGCGGGCCGAAGTCTCGGCTAGATCAAGAAACGCTGCTAGCTCTCAGCAGCAGCAACATCAACAACAGCAGAGGTCAACCTCAACTCAAGGGGGATCCTCTTCCACTACTGCCACTATAACCACCAATAGACCTCCGAGGAGAAATGAATTTACGCATAGAAAGTCAGCTTCAAAGAATATCCATCAACTAGAAGATGAGGAGGAATACTATCAAGCCCAGCACTTTGATGAGCTAGATACTAGTAAATCCGTAACAGGGCAGAAGCTCGGCCGTCACGATGGTGACTCTACTAAGGATAGAGACCAAGAACCCCAGACCGCCTTAGACTTCTACGAGAAAGCTGTCGAGAGAGAAGCCAGCGGCAAACTGGGGGATAGTCTGCAGCTCTATCGAAAGGCCTTCCGCATGGACGACAATGTCGACCAGTCATATCGTAACAAACACTTTCCCGGCCGTTGGTCAAAGCCAAGCCAGATCAACCCGTCTAACGCGTCTGTGACCGTCCCTAATACAGCCCATCACTCCCTAGATGGTGGAGCACCCGCATTATCCCTGCCAGACCTTATCACCAGCTTTTCCAGCCTCAAAATTGAGGGAGCACCACCAGAATGCGAGGGCGTGCCGGCACCTCCGTGTCCTATTTCTGAGTTACCCGATGAAATCCTCGTCCATATTCTACGAGATGTCGCTGTCGCCGACGTGGGTGATTTCGTACGTCTAGCTCGAGTATGTAAGCGGTTAGCTTACTTGGTAGCCACCGAAGACCAAATCTGGAGGCGGGTTTGCCTGGGCTCTGAGTTTGGCTTCGGAGGGATGCACTACTACTGGCAAAAAGGCATCAGTTGGGAGCCCTTGGATATATCACAGGAACTCGCCGATTCCGACGACATTTTCACGCTAGAGGAACTATCCCGTCAGCGACAAGAGGAGAGCCGAGCAACGACCAATTTGTTACTTCGCGGACTCTACGCGTCATCCTGGCTGACAATGTTCCGGCGACGTCCAAGAGTGCGGTTTAACGGGTGCTATATCAGCACAGTCAACTATATTCGCCCCGGGCAAGCATCGGCACATCAAGTCACATGGAATAGCCCTGTCCACATCGTGACCTACTACCGATATCTACGACTTTTCCGTGACGGTACCGCCATCAGCCTGCTGACTACTGATGAGCCCGCCCACGTTGTACACCACTTGACACGCGATAACGTGACCCTACATCGCGGTGGCTCTGGGCCGCATTATCTACCCTCCGCCGTCATGGGAGCGGCGCTGAAGGGACGTTGGCGCTTGTCTTCGGCGGCAGATAAAAAAGACGACGACAACACCACCAGCGCTGCTAATGTAGGGGCGAGTCTAGTGGATGCAGAAGGTGATCTGTACATCGAGACAGAAGGTGTGGGAAAGTATATATACCGCATGGAACTGACATTTCGGGGTACGGGCAAGGCGTCAAGTGTACACAGGAATAATAACAACCGACTTACCTGGAAGGGTTTCTGGAGCTACAACAGGCAGACAGACGACTGGGCTGAGTTCCCGCTTAAAAACGGCAAGCCTTTCTTCTTCAGCCGAGTTAGAAGTTATGGGGCGGGTGAATAGGGGTTAAGGGTCAGGTAGGTAGGTGTTTACTTATGAGCATCAAAATCCTATATGCTTCAGCTTCACGGTTTGTTTGGCCTTTATGTCGTATGATACGAGCTATAAATGACTCTGGCGTTGATATTGGTTAGATAGAGGTGCTGCATCATAGGGCATTTGCACGTAGCATGGCAATAAATCAAGGGCATAGGAGGTAGACGATTATCAGAGTGTGTATGGGGGACGAGCTGGTTCATTCATTTTCAACCCGACTTCTACCTAAGAAGTCTTCAACGTAACAAACTACCTAACTGCTATAGTTGTTAACATGAATGACCAATCTGGTCCTTGGCCAGTCCATGGGCCTGGGAAAGCAACTTGAGTCATGCCTCGCAAATTCTCCCAGGGCAGACACAACTAAACCAAATCCGAATCACTCTTCAGCTCCACCACTTCATTACTTTCTCACAAGTATGCTGCAGTCCTTCCGAACGCCATATTCTCATGTACACACTTGTAAAGCCTTGATAACCAGTGGTGTTTCCTTTAGAAGACCCCGCGCTCCTCAAAATAGCCGGCCACGTCGTAGTTCGTGGTCGCCTTGGCACGGGTTGACGAGCGTCGACGAGCCGGTCCCTTGGGAGCGGTGGCGGTGGCCTGTTCCTCGTTTTTGTATTCCTCGTCGTCCGCTTCTGTGCCAGAGGCACGACGGGGCACTGGAAAATAGTAAATATCTTGTTAGTAATGGATTGGGGCATTGTGCTTAATGCAAAGGTATGGGTTAACTTACTCTTGCGAGGGCGGCCTCGGAGTCCGCTGCCCTGCGACTCGGCAGGTCGCTTGCGAGTAGGCGGAGCGATCTCATTCTCACCTACGAACACGACGTCTGAGTCGGAATCAGAGTCTGAGGCGGGTGAAGTATCCTGTTTGGGGACCGCGCTAGCTTCTTCGGTCTTGACGATAACTCTTTCCTTTTCTTCCTTCACGCTAGGGTCGATGCCGAGGCTTGCAAAAACGGCGTCCCGAATCCTCTCGGCCTTCTGGTCGAGGAGGTGCTTAATTGTGTTCATCACATCGCACTTCACAGACTCGATCTTGGCTTCAGCATCCTCCTTAGTCTTGACGTTTTCCCAGCCCCAGTAACTGATGGCATACTGGACTCGGATGGTCGCCTCCGGGCCGACCTCCTTCAGAATGTCCAACAATGCAGCAGTTGCTGGCTTCATTTTGAAGGAATAAGACTACAAAGGTAATTCAAAAGAAAACAAGATGAAAGGTGTTCAAAGAGTCGAACTTGGCAGTAGGCTACCGTGCGATGCTCAACTGTAAGAATCCAGAAGTAAACTTCAAAGATAATCAGCCTCAAGGAAGCTTTGGGGTTAAGACTAGTAATAGACAATTCCGTTGCGCGTGCGCGAGAGCGGGATGCTGAAGAGATGATCTTATTTTCCAAAGGTGCGGATCCAGAAAGCTTCAAAGCACATCTCACTAGGGTGTTACTTCGGAGATAAAACTTAGTCGAGTCAATTCCTAGTGCATAGGAAAGGGGAAATAAGAAGCAAACGTTGCATAGGGTGTAAGGGGATGGGTGTGGGGATGAGAGTGGAAGTGGGAGTAGGAGTGGGAGGGAGACTGTGAAGTGGGAAGTTGAAGAGACTTACCTGGAATGAAACCCTGGAGAAAATTGATTCTAAAATGCAAACCAACGATGTACGAAAAGGCTAAGTGTCGTGAGGTTGAAAGGGTAGTAATAGTAAGTAGAAGTTGTCTTGCTACTACCGAATTTGGAGAGTCAAAAATGCAGATGATAATGTTAGATGCGTGCATAAAGCACACCAAAACACAAATTGTTTATGATGCTCAAGAGTTACAGCCTGGAGGAGAATGAAGATGAAGGTCAGCTTTGGAAGATGTGGTTGTGTGAGAGAAAGGTGTGGGAAATGGGACTGGGTAGGAAAGTGTAGAAGGAAACAACACCAAAAGATTGTGGGACATCCAAAACTGAATGCCTGGAAGGAAGTGGCAGTTACCTAGGAAGGTGCCGCAAAACTAAGGCTTTCGAAAGATACATTTGAGATGTACGCATGGTGAGAGAGTAGATACATTGACATGTACGTGTGGTACTATATCTAGTCCTGCCGGCAACATTCTTGTTGATCAAGCAGTTTCAAGGCTAGGAAGGCTACGGCGATGAGAATAGTTAATATTTAGTATACTTGAGACTATAGGGAACCCTACTGGCGTGATATATTTTCCTACTGGTTTAGTATATATACCTACAGGAGGTGAGTGAAGCAGTTCATAGTAGGCAATGGGAATGAAAACCAAATGTAGAATTACCCAAGATAGATGAATAGACGGTGTCAAGGAATTAACATCTAGTCACTACAGTTGTCTAGGCTTCGATGACATATAAAGTCCTCTAAGGCCTGCCATGGGTCGAAAGCGTGACCAGCTTCGACTGTAGGGACAGACGACGATCGTATTATGAGGGGTTAGAGGGAGAATTCCTATTCAAGAACAGGTCATTAGCTCTGTTGACTATCTGTAAGAAAGGGCAAAAACCCCTGACGACAAACAGCATCTTTGACTGGGCGTCGTATCTATCTCATTAGACGCCGTTGGGAAGGGGATGAGTAACTCATGTCGGGTATATGTGGGTATAACATGCCATAATAGGGGCCTGCTAGCTACCTATATAAAGAGTTACTAGATCCCTCTCAAGAGGGTGGAAGGCAAGACGTTACTAGATCAGCCAAATATTCTCTATGCGCTACGCTGACACTTCCTCTGTATACAAGGGTATAGTTCTAAAACTAACGATTTGGCTCTTAAAAATATATATGGTAAGCATCGTATATACTTGCCTTTTATGGCGTGGGGTTACGCTTGAGATTGTTGGTGCTCGAACGTTGTCAACTTAACAGGCCTTGAAATCTAAATTGGTCTAGGTAAATAATGAGGTACTATAGGGAAAAGGTAATCCAGGATGAAATTAATCGTTGTATGTGGAAAGTTCTAGCAATCTCTGAAAAATCTTTACGAATTTCGTTAGTATCTCAAACATTTGTGAAATATTTCGACTTGACACAAGCACGCTTAAGCGCCATTGGAATTCCGATTAGAGGCAAACATAACCACATAAAATACAAACTCAGAATTAAACCGTTAGTTAACTTTTAGTGAAATTTGTTGCTCTGCTCTGGACTGCTTGGATGAGATGTTTTGCAAATTTATCCAACGAAACATTATAACCTCAGCCAGATAGGTATCTCTTAGGTGAAAACAATAACGACAGAGAAATTTACTACTGCATGCTGTCATCAAGGAAATTATTAGCCGACCAGTTAGGACAGGACGGGACAAGCGGCTGGGGATTTATTTCTATATTACTTTGGAAAGTCTAAGGTTTTGCTTGGTAGCTATCTTATATATAATGAGTTATAATGTCTTGGAATATAGCGATATGATAGCGTTTTGTATTGACAGCTGTCGACGAAGCGTAATTCAAGCTCTACGTTTGCTGTCACTGAGGAAAGAGTCCAAAAAGGTAACAATACCAATAGGTGGAGGGGTAGCGGCTTGTATAATGAGTTCACATCTCTGGATACTTCCGACGACAATTTTCTAGGTCACTTTACATCTTAGTATTGCTTTAATTTGATTTTTAGCGTTTAGGCGTCTGAGTATAAACGAGCTAGATTAAACACTTATCTGAGTAGCATTTTCATCTCCTACGAATATGCAAGAATTTGGAAGATAGCTATCAAACTATTACACTGCCAAAAGGTAGAACTCTACCTATAAGGACCGTATTGTGACAGAATAGTTGTGTTAAACAGTATTTACATATCGACAACCTTTTTATATCGTGATATGGCTTGTCCTTAATCCTCTTCAGGTGCAATAGTTTCACAATTCTACAATGCTCTTACGAACTGATTAAATCCCCCCTTCCCCCCCCCCCCCCAAAAAAAAAAAAGAGAGAGAGAGAGAGAGAGACAGACGACGTGATCCAGGACAAAGTTCTATACGTGACTTCTTTCAGAAAAGGCATTTCTTATGTATGTTCAATTTTTAACTTCCATCGCTACCAACCTTTAGCGTCAGGTGACTACATAAGGTGTACGAATTTGTTAGCAATATAATAAGAGTAGCGAGATCTCTACGTATAAGACCTAATATGTGGTTAAGGATGCAATGAAAAATTGTAAAACATAGCACACACATAAATTCTGGTCGATTTATCCTCAAATCTACCTAATTGCCGAAACTCCCACTCTTCCCCCCCAATCCAGATTCCCTAGTCTTGGTGATCGCTATCTATCATTAGATTGTAGTATAGATCTATACGTGATATGGTGGAGTTGAAAATATCCAATGATATTGGTACCGAGGGGGACTTCATCATCCATCACAAAATACCTATCGAGTTAGCATACGGAATTCCCGCCAAAGTGGAAATTAGCTATCTTGCCAATCATGTAGAGCAACCAAAATGCCCTATGGTACGTGATTCTTGCCTTGCCCCTTAGATTGGAGCGTTCAAAATTCTAAGTTTTCCTGACAACTTCGGACAATATGAAGTGCTCTACTGCTAGGTATACTGTCTTTGGATCGCCTTTCTACGACTGAAATGGCACCGCCCTTTTCGGTGCTTCGCGGGAGCATTAGCAAAGATTAGCGCGACAACGACGACGCAACCGAACTACTTAAGACGCAGTGATCGCAAGGGCCAGGGTACCCTGTAAATTAACTTGAGCCTCAAGTTTCCAATGATAGATATGGCAGTGATTATTAGTTCCCGTGTGTGAGAAGCTTACCGTTACATCGTACTTTTCATGCTTTGCACGAATCGCAACTTTTTTTAACATCTCCATTTTGGTCTCGCAACCTCGGCTCTAGTCTAATGCAAGTAGAAAAATAGGATGATACGAGAATGAAAATAAGAAAATGGAGAGTTGAAAGGTGGAATGTCTATTTCTGCTGAGCCCTGAACGAGGCTAACGGCATCGAGAAGTACGGCTCCGAACGCTAAGACCTATATCGGGGACCAGCTCATGACACTTTACGACAAGATGTTAGTTCGGAAATTGTCTACAGGTTACTTTTTTGGTATTTTCATATAGGATCTTTACCCATCTATGCCAACGGCGTTATACCTATAGACGACTAACATAGCTGCGTAGTAGGAATTAGGGTTCAAGTCATTTCGTCATAACCTAAGATGTTCGCCGACATACTCGGAATGTGCCTGCGCACCCCGAGCGTTAGGAACCCTACGACGGATAGCCATAGCTGAGAAGGCGGCAAGATAAGCATCCCTTTTATCTGATGCCTCGTTGACGCGGGACGACTCGATACATGTAACTGTCCTTGCAAGAAGCCACACTCGACAGAGCACTCAACTACCAAGCCAAGATCGACATACCTTAGGTACCTACTTAAATTCCCTTGAATGACTGTGGTTAGCCTGCACACCTAGGAACTGCCTACCAGGGGTTAGTCGTGAGGTATACGTTTAATCACTAAGGAAAGTGGCCATGCCTATTTTCTGTGTACTGCATATCGTGGGCATCAGCCGAGATGTGGGCAGTGGCGAAAGAAAATGAGTTAGCATTGCTGATAGGAGGCTGGATTTTGTGACTGCACTTGAGTTCACCAAGACTTTCGGACTGTCGACCGAATTGGCTGTGACCGCCGCTATCGTTACTATGTATCAAGCTTCACAACTTGCTTACAATGTAAGTTCTCGATAAATCCTTCTTCTCGGTGCATTTCTTATACTGTAACAGGTTTTTGACAAGATCTCTGTGTTATGCGAAAGAAGATATATTTTTGGGCGCAAGGATGAAGCTAAACACGTATTTCATCGACTGCTGCTGACTCCCGCACTTCTCTGGACCGCTGTAGTCTTTGAGTCTGCGTTCGCATACATGGCTGGTCATCGCCGGTGTAGAGACAGCGGAATTCGGAGCTGTTATTGGTTTCTTTTTGTTCATTATGTTTTGATATTTCCAGGGTGAGTGGCATTTGCGCTATCGAATATTCTGCTGCTGGCTTTGCAAGTAATGGAATGGTATCTCGGATCTCTCTCTACTTCGGTTTTAGATCTTCATGTACTGGGTCTCTCTTTTCACATATATCATCAGTGCTGTACTCACTGTCGGTCCTGCAAGCCACCAAGTTTGCTACAGTCCCCTTGAACTCCTGCACTTTTAGCCTCCCAGGAAGCGGACTTGTAGCGAGTACATCGAATCATACAACTAGGTGAGTAGCCTTTGGGCTTGTCCGAGTCCCTCGGAAATCAAACTAGAAATCTCGTCTGGAACTTAAGTGGTTTTGCGTGGGTCTTCAACGCTTTATGAGACCACCAGCGGGTTTTAGCGCTGGTTCTCATTAGTTACCTGTAACCGAAACCGTCGTAGATACTTTCTCCTTGTCGGTTCCCCTTTATGTCGGCATATGTAGGTATTCCCTACTGTTGGACTAAAGGATTACGAGGTAGCAGTCTCGATAAATAGAAGCAGATTTCTAAGCGTTGGGAATTATCACTGCTCCGAATAATACCTTCCTGTTTTATAGGAATTTTGATGGAAAAGACAGGTAGTATGTAAAAAACTATGGGGTTACCTACCACAGGATGAGGCCTAACCGTCTACATACCTAGCCGCCTAGGTCTAGCTTACCTAGGTAGGCAATATGAAGCCAAGCTCAAAGCGGTAAGGAGGGATCTTCAGGTACGTGGCACGAGCCAAGGGAGCCAACTAACGTTAGCCGCTGTGCGTGGAGACTTGAACGCGATGATCTCGGCTCGGTTGGTGTGCCGAATTCAATATTTGTCCGATGAATTCGTATAGAAAAATAAGGAAACAGGCGAAAGACGTGGAGGAAGACGTCGGTAGCGTTTAGGGGTATGATGTCCTTTTATTGGTAATTTTGATTCATTTGAATTCCCCAGCCGGATACCAACGGGGCCGAGAGGCTTATGAGGAATAATGTCCAATGACCAGGTTCAAAGAGAAGCAGCAATAAATAATATAACCACATATAGCCGTAGGTTAATAGGGGATTCTTTAGAGTGCGATCATTACTCGGTTCTTTTGGTCAGGTATGTCTGATAATGTACTCTACTCTAGATCTTATTCGCGTTTGATATTATTATGAGTTCAATTTATTCGGGTATGCCGTGACGCATGGAGGGCCGCGATGTTGCTGGCCGGTTATTTGTATTGTTTGTGTTGTATTGTACAATACTATACAATACGATACTGCGTTAGGTGTTTATACCAGGCAAGGCGGTACCAGGTATATAAAGAGGTACATACTCACATGTAAGGTGGTTACCTGCACATTTAAAGGATTGTAAAATATCACACACTTACTTGGAAGTCATTGGCTAGAATCCCCCTGAGATATGTATGTTGGTATCAAAGTTTAGATACCTAAGGTACCTAATGTATAGGTACATAGTAGTTATTTAGAGTTAGTTGAAATTAGGTAGCTCGATCTCTATCTCCGATGCGAGGATAAAAATGTCGCGATTTTATTTTATCAGAATACAAACAAATTCGGACGGCAGGCGCGTTAGGTAAAGTTAAAAAAGTCAAAAAAGTCAAAAAAAAAATTATTGAAAGTTACGGCTCGCTTCTCTACCCGGCAGCACTAGGAGTTGGTAGCCACTTATAGCTAGGTAAAACCCACTTAGAGGGGGAACCCCTGGCCTGCCCGCTTCAATTACCAACCGCTAGCTCTTTCGAATGGCGATTGGCAGCGATTGGCAGCGATTGGTAGCGATTGGCATGTCACTTGGTGCCGCCCGTAAGTACACTCCTGTACTAGGCTAGGCGTGACACAACCTGCAACACCGCCCTCGCTACTTTGAGGTTTTGGGGCTGGGGGGTCAGGACTCAGGACTCAGCTGGGACCTCGACCTTTTTGGTTACTCCTCAAAGTTCGCAAGTAGAAAATCTTCGTCGATGAATTTCCTCTCCCTCAGCTCGTTTTCTCTCTTTAGCAGGTTCTCCCCTACTACTTGGGTTAATAAGATGCTTCACTTTACAAACTTCCTTCTCCTTTAGCGACGACATCTCTTAGGATCATCATCTACTAATCCTTTTATTTTTTTTATTTCTTTATTTAGTTCAGCTTGAGATCGTTTCAGTCGTCGCTCAGCCTTCATCTCTAAACTCGATTTCTTACCTCAGACTTCTTACCCGTCCTTCTCCTTTATTTTTTATTTTTATTTTATTTTCTTCTCAATCGTTATCCAGCAACACCAATTGACTAGTACATCGCCATCACTCCTTTTGGTGTGAGGAATCGTAGTGGTAATTCTTAATTCGCCAAACCTCTTTGTGTCCAACAATGCCAAGTCCCTCGTAAATCCCCTTTGACTCGGCTCGAATACTCCTTGATACCCCGCGGTCCATCGTCTCTCTCCCCCTCTCGCTAACAGCTAGACCACACCTTCGACGCACCTAACCGCAACGAATTCTCCGAGTCGTAACTATTCCAATTAATATTTCGGCATCCTACAGTATTATTGTCTTATCGCTCGTCGTCCAGTGGCATCATTATACGTCGTACACGTCGTACACGTACCAGTTTTCCGTAGGCGAGACTCGGTTGCACGAGACCTGTCAAGTGTCGCGGTAGGATCTGCAGGGTCTACTATATTCTCTAGCCATTTGCCCTAAGATTTGGTTACCTAGTTCGTGTTACTAGACGGCCTGGTCAAGATTCAAGGTGAGGGGAGGAGGCATGGTTTTTGATCTCCAAAGATGGCCTTGCCGTTGTCTCTTCACCACGACGAAGATCGTTCCGTTCTTCTTTCCGACTCCGAGGATGACGACCTTCTCCCGACTCCTCGTAAAATACGCGAACCACCGAGGTCCTTGTCCAGGGACCGAGAGGAGGCTATTCGCCAAAACGCTAAGGATGCCACCGCCAACATTCCAACCCACCCAATACCTGCCATGCAGCCAGCCTTCTCCGAGTCTCTCATAGAAGTTACCAATAGTCCCGCCTTCTCGAAGCCGAAGCTAAGATTTGCCACAGCAAGGGAGCGTAGAAACTACCTGCTGGACGGGGAGAAAGGAGAGGGACTACATTATGATTTATGGAGATATCGACCAGGCCAGAAATACCACGAACTCTGGAAGCTCTTGGCTCAGATATCGTTTGGTGTATACCTGCTGCTGAATGGGATCGCGAATAGTAACGAACAGGTGATTAACATCCTTCAAGGCCACATCGACGAGGTAGACGAATTTCTTGAGACGATTTTAGAAGACGTCAACCTTGCGATACACGATATCCAAGAGCGCATCGACCATTTGAAATTGCCAGTGCAGAACGTCAAGACATTTGAGCAAATGTTAGAGGATCGTAGCTTTCGTTTACAGGTAGTTACTGGAAACGAGAAGATCGAACATATAATCTCTCGGACAACCACCTCCCTTGAAGCAATGGTTGGGGATATTAGCGAGGGATTAGGCGCCACAAAAGAGTTTGCAGCATATCTTAGCGACCAGCAGGATGGAATGTGGCAACAGCTGCGCCCAGACATCGGGGAAATTTTTGACGCCATGAGAGGGAACGCCCAGGGCTGGTATAAGGCCTTTCTTGAATTACAGCGTACAACGTCAAATTTGCGCGGGCTGCTCAACAAGCTCGATCAGATAGTGGCGGAAATGAATTATCGCGCGGGTGAGGTGAGCCGGAGAACAAGGGTAAGAAAAATCGGTAACTTGGTGATCTATAAACAGACTGACTTTCTACCAGGCAAGTGTCGTCCCGTTTTCAAGTCCGACAAACCAGCCCTTACCGAAGAGCGGCTCGCGAAACTCGTCGATGCGATCGTCTGATAGATGGCTACCGAAATACGAACTTTCAAAGACCACATCTCAAAGATCCATAGCGGGTTCGACTGAAACCAGGGAGACGCTCATGATTGTTCAGTACAATGCTCCGATAGAACCGATGTCACCTGTGGAGTTAGAGGCGGATACCGTCCCAAGAATGGCCATAACCATCGAAGAGGGTCTAGAACCTGCGGAGGAGGAAGAGGAGGAGAAGGAGAAGGAGAAGAAGGAGGAGCCGCCGGCAGATGAAGGTCTCTACATTCTGCAGCCACGGACGTATACTCCACAGCCACCCGCACCGATCCCTTCACCAAGAGTACAAAATTCCCCGTTAGAAGATATTCCAATCCAAGATCTTCAAATCGACGACCCTTTAATCGAAAATCGCTCGATCGAAGACCCTCCAATACATGACCCCCCGGCCGCACTGCCGGAGGAGCAGCCGAAGAGAACGTCGCTGCGACAGAGGCTGTCTCTAAAAGGAAGCAACTTGCCCGAAGCTATACAGGTACCTTCGCGCAACGCGCCTGAGCTCCAAAGACCTGTATTCTTGGATGCCCAGTACCAGTCTCCTGGATATCTACCTTCGCGTGCCTACCAAGGCCCAGACTCTGCCTACGGCTCCGATAACGAAACTCGACCGCCAATTCGTTCCGTGACGGAATATGGGGATATGGTACCACCACCGGTTTTCTCGAGCACCGCATTGCCATCTCCGCGTTCAGAGAGGCAACATTACTTCCCAGTCCGAGCAAGTCCCCACTCGCCTCTGCAGCAGAGACCATGGACAGCGGGCACACACGTCCACGAAGGTCACTTGCGAAATCAACCTTCGGCCATGGGAATGAGCATGCTGAGCCACGTAACAACACCCCACCCGGAAACTCAGAAGACGGTAAAGAAGAAGCGTAGTGCGTTTGGATGGCTCAAGAAAGCGTTCTCACTCGATGATGAAGAACGTGCTGAATTCGAGGCAAGAAGAGCACAGCAAGCTCCTAATCCATACTATGAAAGTCGCAGTCCTAAGTATCTAGATGGCAAGCGTGTCCCAGACTATAGGCGTCGTTGATAGCGTACCTGAATACAGGAGGCTGCGGCGCTGCGGGAGACTTGATTATTATTCTTCGACTCGGCGATCGTCGGCGTGGAGATTTTCTTCGATGGGGACCTCAAAAGCCTAATAAGTGGCTATTGCTTGATCTGCGATCTGATCGACAGGGACCAAAGAAGCTTAAAACAGGGAACGCCGCAGTTCGTGCAGAACGACAAGTGCGACAACCCCCTTTTTTACTGATCCACTCACAAATCGTCAGTGAATTAGCGCGTTTAGACAAATCTACGAACATAAAGCCATATACGATATGTTCATGCTGCTCTTAGGATATTGACATATCTGGTACTATATCTTCCATCTTCCATTTATTTTGAGATGAGCTAGAGCTTAGCAGATTTTGTCAGCTCAAGGAAAAGTAAAACGGCGGAGGAGATTTAAGTTGGGTTCGTCAATGCAGGGATAGACCTTGAAGCGCATCATAACCCTGAAGCGTTATCATTTTATTTTATTTTCGGGACGGAGACTACCCGTGTCTTTCCCGGCCCTGCATCTCACGGCGTTATTAGGTTACCTCCCTAGGTACCTAAGTGTATTTACGTACAAGTTATATACGCACAAGTATATGATATGAGCGACAAACCTTTTACTTGGTAATGGCATAGCGATGCATTTCAGATGCGCGGAGTTTGATGGGGTGGGAAATATTGGTGGCTTCGCTGTTTCAATCTTACTACTGAAATAATCGTAGTTATAAAGTCATTTCCAATTTATTTTATATAGGGACATGTATTCTTGTTCGATGGCGAATATTGTCTTTGGTTTAGGGGATGCCGTGTAACTCGTAGATGGTTCAGCTCAGTTCTTTTGCCTCTCGATATATGATGATTGTGAGATATTTCTACGGATCTATACCCTTTTTTTTCTTGCTAGTCTCGTCATTTTATGTATCACAAGTCAGTATGAATAATTTGAGTGGTATACTCCTTGGTGACGGCAAGTATATATACCTACCTTATATTAGTTATATATATTAATATGTACCTAATATATAAGTTGAAGGTCTGCCGCTATTCCAATTGGTAAATGAAGCCATCTCCAAAAAAAAAAAAAAAAAAAAAAAAAAAAAAAAAAAAACCCTGCTGGTTCCTGTTTTTTACCCCATAAGCTCGACGCTTTGTCTGCACTAGCGTAGCTTCCGGCCTCTCTACCTATCTAGGAAACACCGGCGCTTCTTCGTTCACTCAAGGTCGGAAATCAGGGGTAGCGGAGCCTCTTTTCTCTCTTTTCGTCTGCACACGTGCCTTGTTTACTCTTGGATATTTTCCCGGGCTGATCGCATCCTCAACAAATATACAATCCCATTTATCGAATTTTTTATTTTTATATTTTTATTTTTATTTTTATTTTGTTAGATTGGCTACCTTAGGTACCTAGTTATATATAACCTCCGGTACTTTTTCTGGGTATATATTCCTATATACAAGGCACCTATGCTTCAATCATAACGGTGTAAAAAATGTCCTCGGAGGCGGTCTCCAGCTATCTGCTGAGTTCCTTTAAGTTCGGCACAGGGAACTGGGACCCGGAGCACCGCTTTGAGACGTCATGGCTATTCCCGCCGTATGTGCTATTCGCACTACGTTTATTGATGGTAAGTGTATTTTTTTTTTTTCTTCTATGTTCATGTATGAGTACAGGTATATTAGATATACATACCATACCAAGGTATGCGCAGGCCAATGGCGGGTTTATATCTAAAGTGCGCCACCGTCGCAATCGATCATCGATACACACGGTACCGTATACGCCCGGGCACCCGGTGCCGTGGCGGCGGGTTGCATATTGTGACGTATAGCCAAGCTTAATACTCCCGATTGTGCGACAAACGGTGATACAAATCTCAAGCTCGCTCCCGCTTTTCTTCTTCTCCCCCTTGCATGCAATATAGACCAAGGAAATCGGCGCTGACCATGCACAGTCTCTCTATGCCTTCACAACCCTGCTCTTCAACATCGGCTACCTATGCGCCAACGCCGACTTAGGCGGGTGTGAGGCCTCGCGCTCCGAGTTCTCATTCTTCACGGTGCTGACGTACTGGGGTCTGGCCTTCTACATGCTCGTAGCGTCCATCCACACGTTCACTTACGCGCGGTACTCCGTCCCGCTTCTCGACCGCTTCCCACGGCCGCTGCAGGCCCTGCACTCGCTGTACTACAGCACCGTGACGACCTTCCCCTTCCTGGTCACCATCGTCTACTGGGGCGTGCTATACACCTACGGGTCCGCCTGGTTCCCCACCGTCTACGGCGCCTGGTCCAACATCAGCCAGCACGCGCTGAACAGCTTCTTCGCGCTCTTCGAGATCTTCCTCACGCGCGCTAATCCCCAACCCTGGATCCACGCGCTCTGGCTCATCGTCCTGATGGCCCTCTACCTCGCCCTCGCGTACGTGACGAGAGCTACTAAGGGGTTCTACGTCTACCCGTTCCTCGACCCGGGCAAGACAGGGTCGCTAGTCGCCGCGTACGTCTTTGGCATCGGCGCCGCTACGCTTGTGATCTTTGTTATTTCCAAGGGCGTTGTTTGGCTGCGTCGCTGGCTCACAGAGGAGAAGCTTGGGCAGCGGGGCAAGTTTGCCAAGCTACCGCCGAGAAGCATCCAGGAGGTCGAGTTGGGCGATGTTAACGGGGGAGGAATGAAGTAATTCTGAAGGAAAGAGAAGGGAAGGACATAGACCTGGTTAGTGGGTTGGTTGTTGTGCCGCAATAGGTCGGGATACGTGTTTGGATGTCGGAGCGAGCACACTGGCGATTAATACCTTGAGGACGCATATAATAGTGTTTACTGGCGCAGATATCTAAAGAGTAGTTGTATGGTAAATCTCATTGTTGGAGAGGTTTTTATTTTATGTTGAGGTTTCTACTGTATGTGCGAATTGGATTATACCCATGAAGAAAGCGGCCAGAGGGAGGGAAGTCCGAGAGTCTCATTATTTATATTGAAGATGATAGATGCACATTTGCTTTAATACGTGGAGATGAGGAGCCTAACTAATAACTTTGACTCATCTTACTTTATTATTGACGATTGACGATTGACGATTGACTACCTAAGGTACCTAAGTAAGCCGTACTATGAGGATGTGCTGAGTTGAAAACGAGCCTCTAGCGTATCATATACCCAAAGCGTTCCATCAATTCGCTCTCTTTGACTGCTTCGCAGCCCATTGCTCGTTAAACGAATTCTTCCAGGTCTGTATAACTTCGGGAAACCCTGTCTCACCAAGTTTCCGTTCAACTCATTCCATTCAATTTCTTAAAGACGGTTCGTCAAGGTCTACCCAAGACCACTCAAATCTCAACCCCCATGATACGCAGAACTTCGTTCTTATCCATCCCCGTGAAATTTATCCAACAAACTCCTAATCAATAAATCCTATTTCGCCTTTCTGTCCTACATCGGCCATGATGTTGGTGGGGCAAAAGTCATTGCGAGAAAATATAAACGTAGAACAGTCCATTCCCAAGTCCTCGCAATTATTCCGCGCGATATCCAGTGCAAGGTCGTCCCGGCGTTTAAAGGAGACTAGCCATTTGTCATCCAAACGGCCATCGATAGTATTAATGATGGCACCAGAGTCCCGAAAGGAAAGCTCTTCACTTATACATATCCACGATCCGATCAGCATACTGCTTCTCTTTTTCATATATGTCCTGCCTCCAGCCCGGTACTCGAGTCACAAACAGGTAGGCTCTATTGGCTTCTTCAGCATGGCATAGAATCCTTGAAATAGCAAACCTAAGTTTCTGCTCGCTGAGTCACTTGAGTGACACATGTTTTCTCGTAGTGCTTTTCATACCCCCCTGAATCGACATGGGCTTTGAATAATACATCACCAAAGCTCCATACGATAGAAGCGTCGTCAATATCGCGGGCTACGCTTACGTAGCGGTCTAGAGAAAGTGGCTCGGTCGTAGGCAACGGAGGGATCTAACTAGAGAGTACATAGAGTGAGCCATCGGTGATGCCCTTCTATAAGTATTCGGAAGCAGCCGTATTTTCTCTATAAGATCAAGTTATCACTAATTAACTAGTTTTGTTTACTTTAGGTACTTAGGCGGATCGCGAACATGACCGGGCATCACGGAGATGAATAGACGCAAGCTTGTGAATTTTAACGGAGGTTTAGTAGGTAGTGTGCCAATTATAGGGAGTAAATCCAGGTTCCTTCACACTTCACACAGCGACGCGTAAACGATGAGACCACTCTGTGTAACCAAACGGGCCGCCACGATAACGGAGAAAACGCTTATTCATATTGTCTCAGCCATGCCAGCGTTTTCCATGGTGGCGTTTGGTCATTGATCATAGCTCCTGCTCCTATTTTTAATCAGACATGTGCGACAGAGTAATCAGGTACGAGGTAGTCAATGGGGGCATTAGAACAGAACTCATAGTGATGCATTACTTGGAGCCCTGAACGAGGATTAAAATAGGATACTGGTCGCCTCAAGGCTTATCGACTTTTATCCTAAGACAAATTGACCCTTTCTTTCTTTTTTTTTTTTTTTTTTTTTTTTTTTTGCATCTTCCTGGCCAAACTATAGCTTCTTCTTTTCGATCACTGTCAGGTGCTAAATATGAGACACGGAAGACAGAGGAGACATTTGTATGTATAACTCTGATTTCCAGAGCTACTATAAACCCTTCTAGAGACAGACGTATTAACAAAAAAAAAAAGAAAAAAAAAAAAAAAGAATAGGCGGAAACGGACTCGTTCCGTTAACGTTGGTGAAATTCGGATAGGCTTGTAAGAGATACGAGATAGGTATGGTCCATTTCGAAACGGCGTTAGAATCCTAGACGAAACATTTAAAACGAAGAGTCTGTTGGACGTGTCTATAGCTACCTAGGTACCTAAGGTTGGAGTTTCTCACGGAACAACGGAGCTGTTTCTCTACTACTTGGTTCCATTCCGGGGCAAATAAGCACAGAGGCGGGGGCACTCGAATGAGTTCCTTTACCAACTATGAAAATATTGCCTTGCTAACCTAACTCGGTCTCATTTTCACAGTGGCGAACCGTGTATGCATCCTCACGACCGAGTGGATAACAGAGCATAGAGAGCCAAGATCCAACTGTTCTGGCTTCAGATCTTGGCTCGAGTAGGCCTGCTATAGAAGTGAACTGCTTGGGGAATGGTGGGCATAGTTTATGTACGCTGGCGAGAAGATTGCATGTTAATGTACCATAATGTCCGACCGAAGCCCGAACGATAGCATGCATGCAATGTCAACAGATGAGGAAGGTCGATACTGTAGGTAAAAGGTGGATCGCTTGGTCAACTGCAAAAGTACGTACTTCCACATATGGGGTCTGAAGTTATTGTATATGAATATAAGTTATAACCCTGCTACGAGTTTTTAGTGCTGTTAATATTGTTGCGACTTGGAGTATCTTCAGGGAGTGTAGAGACCCTTGCTCAGGTTAGTTACTTAGCATTTACCTTGACACGGAGTAGACTGCTTTCAATCTGATTCATTAGAATATTAAATGCTCTTTAAATTCTTTCCTTGATATAACACAGTTCATAGTTTTGACAACACACAACGGAAAATAGCCTTGGAGAAGCCCCCTCTTCTTACATGTTGGTACTTAAATAGCACAACAGGCGGAGTCTAACTGCAACAATATTCGATAGAGAGACGCGTAGGCTCGCTTAAGGGAGAAGATTCAATCTCGTCTTGGTTTTACTGTCACGAGATATTATCAACTGCCCAAGACTAATACGAGATTTACTGTGCAACTATACGTACCTATGGTAGGTACCTAAATTACTAGGTAAGTGCTAAAGTGACTTTATAAGGAGGATCGAATGTCCCGAATGGTAGCAACGAAGCTAGAGTATCGCTAACCTTACTTATGGAGGCAGGTAGTATAGCAATAAACTTCATGTCGGCGGCACTCAAGATAAAGTCTTGTCTCGGGGCAGTGCCGGTTTATCCCTCTAGAGCGAAAGCGGATGGTAAGAGCGATTTACGGTTTCTATCACGAAAACGCCACACGAGACTACGTACGCAAGCGGGTCGGGGGGAACTTCGGCAGTGGCAGTACGGCATCCTATTTAAATTAGATGAATTTTTGCTTAGAAGTTTCCCAGATTCGCTTTGATCAGGTAGGTTATAATACTATATGAGACTAAGTCTTGGCGCTGTTGTTTCTGGTTTACGAGATACGGCTTAGAGTTTAAAACTACCTACCTTTTCCCGGTAGGT
Organism: Daldinia bambusicola; assembly: GCA_022478815.1. Taxonomy (NCBI): domain Eukaryota; kingdom Fungi; phylum Ascomycota; class Sordariomycetes; order Xylariales; family Hypoxylaceae; genus Daldinia; species Daldinia bambusicola. The sequence continues at coordinate 44,584 of MU284191.1, forward strand.
TCTTGGCTCTAAAGGGGGGGCGGTGCCAAGAACAGGGAAATGTGTGTTAGAAATTGAGTCAGCTAACCTTAAACAAAGTATATGGCAAAAAGCAAAGGACCGCAAATTGGACAAACTGTTTGACTGAGTCATGTTGCGCTTTGTGACAATAGCTTACCTCTAACTATAAAGAGCCAAGAAGTTCGTCCGTTATTGTTAGGTAATCCGGCGCCGGGTGGAGTCATTCGGTGTCACGCTGCCGATATAAATATTTGCCGGCATCCCGGCTATATTGTCCACTTTATCATCATTGTGTAACTTGGAATCGACTTCTACCGCAAATCACGATGACATCTTCTAATAAATTTAAACGAAATGAAGTCCTATATTTTGCCTATGGCTCTAACCTTTCCTCGGACCAAATGCTCAAAAGATGTCCCAAGTCTACGCCCCTTGGCCCTGCATATCTATCCGGCTGGAAGTGGATTATCAATGAGCGGGGTTACGCTAACGTCGTGCATGACGAGGCTAAGACCGTAACCGGGGAGCTGGAAGAGGGGACAGAAAAAACAAGGGGCGTCTACGGTATTCTCTACCATTTGCACTCGAATGACGAAACATCGTTGGATAACAGTGAAGGCGTCCCGTGGGCTTACGAACGGCGGTTTCTTGAAGTCGAAGTAATTGGAGACTCGAAAATTGCATCTCTAACAAATCTTAACAACACGGGAGAATTTGTGCTGAATATCCCTGAGAAAAGCCTTCGGAATACAGTACAAGCTCTTACGTACGTCGACTTCAAACGAGTCAAACCAGGTCGTCCAAAAGACGAATATATTTACCGCATGAACAATGGAGTTAAGGATGCTATGATGAAGTGGGGACTACCCGAGCAGTATGTCGATTCAGTTATAAGGCCGTTTATCCCCGCCGAGACCAAAACCCAAATTTGACGATAAGAGCAGCGGAACCATTCCTTGCACCTTAGGTACGTTTCTCCGCGACTATGAAGGCTATTTGCATTCAAAAAATTTAGGGAAGTTGTGCGGATAAAACGTTACACAATGGCCTGCTTGGTAATGGAATAGGCACCTTTTTTTTTTTTTTGACACCATTATGGCTGGATAGCAAAGCCTTGAAAGTTAAACCCAAATATAATCTCTTAAAACAAAACGAAAGGACCCAAAATGCTTCCGTATTTCCCAGTGTTATGTACACCTAAGCGCCTATATATGCAATCCCTTCCTAGCTCAAAAGATTCTCATACTTGAAGGTAGACATTCCAACTACAGCAGCCGACCCATCCCTTTTCACCTATTTCCGATGTGCTGATATATACTCCTTGGGTACATATTAAATGTGCAGATTATACCTCAGGTGAAAGGAGTCTGGAATAGAATCGAAGTCCCAGTTTCAGGTTCTACTCTTTCTCCGAGTAGCATGCGATTCGTTCTTATTTTTTCCTTAAAGTGTAGCGAGGTGACCTGAGTGCTGCCACTGCGAGTGGCTCGCTTAGATGGTGTAGAAGAAGTCTATAGCAAGATTAGTATGCGACATGTGTAAGAGAGAGGTAAAATAAGATGAGCGGTCTTACCTGGGTGCCTGTCACCGATCTCTTGCATGCTTTTCTGCCGTAATTCGTTGGCCGCCTCGGTGTATTGATTGGCTGCCTTCTTCTTGTTCAAATAGCTGAGATAGAATCGGAGGGCAATGGTGAAGACCAGCATCATGATAGTCATTCCCAGAGCCGCGGAGTTACCAGCGCTGTCTATAATTCGGAAGCTTATCAGTATAAATCCGTCGGAGAATTTTCCAGTAAATGGTGGGCTTACAGTAAGGAGGGTCCTGGTAAGCCTGGTTTCCGGAGATGGCGAATAGATGAGGGAATATGTTGAAGAACGCCAAAGCCGAACCTCTGTGAGTATGTTAGCTAATGCAAACCAAAAGTGAGCCAGTTCTTTATTCTCATACCTTCGTGTGTAGCCAATGAAAGACATGGCGGCCCATGACATTTGTAAGACGGTGGACGGGTAAATAGAGAACGCAATGAAGCATGTAGCGGCGAATCGAACTTGTTGGTTCTTGACCCAGATCAAGATCGCGTAACCAATTATGGCTGGAATAAGGGAAACTGCCGTGACGATACTTCGGGCGTTGGTCTTATCCGCAACTCTGCTGAAGAAGAGAATTCCGATACAGCCGCACACATATACGATAATAGTGAATAGTTGAGCGTTGACACTGGTGTATCCGAAACCCTGGATGATATCCGGAAGGAAGTTCGACAGCGACGACTGGCAGAAAGAGCCTCCACAGCTGGTGAGAATGAAAAGCCAAAATTGAACATCGAGTAATACTGCCCAGATCTCCTTGAATTTGACCGATCCTTCTTCCGTGTTGTGTGCTTTTTCGCTCCTCTTGATGATGTGCTGCTTCTCCTCTTCGGTGAATCCATACTTGAGTTCCTTAGGGCTGCTGGGCATGAAGAAAAAGACGACAGAAGAGAATACCATAGGCGCAATACCTTCGATAAGGAAGATCCATCGCCATGCCCTCCATCCGTTGGCGCCATCCAAACCGGTATCAATGGCATAAGCGATTAAGCCGTTGAAGGCACCGGCAATAGTGGACATGGAAGCAAGAATAGCACCTCGGGTTGCGAACTCATCATACTGGTACCAGAAAGAGAGATCTAGAGTTTCTAAGTTAGAATACCAGCCTGACAGTGAGAGGCATACCACCTGAGCCTCAGGTTAGGCTTAGGCAGTTAAGGGAGTGAGGACGTACAGAATACACCACCCTGGACGAAGGCCTCAGCCGCACCGATGAGAAATCGAAGAAGCAATAATTGACCACTATTTGAGATTAAGACGGTCATAATAGTTAAGAAACCCCACTATTAAAAGGTAAGACAATAGTCCCCGTTAGCCGCATGCCGGATCAGAAGGGGTAAGCGGGAATCTGCGTTTGCCCTACCACTACCATGGCTCCACTGAACTGTCTGTTCGGGTGAATCTTCTTGATTAAGAGCGTACCCGGGAGCTGGAAAATAATAGTTGCAACTAGAAGCACTGTTGCCGCATTCGAGAAGTCTCCCGGGGAGAGCCTAAGTTCCTCCATGAGACCGGCTACCTTAGCGTTTCCGAGATCAGATCTGCCCTATAAGGCTGTTAGTATAAAAATTGACAAGGGCCCGGGCGATCCTGGTTAGCGTCTAAAAGAACGGTTGCCCAACTGACCATGGTAGCGAAGAAGTAGACACTCGATAAGATCGGTAGAATAAAGATATCGAGTTTCAATTTCACTCTACGAGCAAGTTTCGGATCGACCTCTTCCTCCACCTCGCCTTCTTTGGGGATATCATCGACGCTAGTCGTACTTCGTAATAATATGTTTTCACGGTATTCCGTTGGCTCAGCCATGATCTTGTCTGTGGAAGTGTTATAGGTTGCCATCTTTACTAGGATGGTGTAAGTGTTTTCGAAGGTTGTTGATGATGAGATGGGAAATAAAGTCTAGATGTAAACTCGATTGTCCACAAGTCGGAGGTCTTATAAGTATATCAATAATGCCCCGAAAAAAGAAACCGATCCTATGGAGCGCAAGTCGCGTTTCGAGGGCCCAGCGCTGGGCATTGCAGGGGGGGATGCTGTTTCCAAAGTAGGTGCTGGCTGGCAGGCTGGGTTTACGACGAACATGAACTATCTCTATAGTCGACGATCATGTCCGTTTTGGTACAAGACAACACCAAAAAGACGTTAACACGCATCACCTACCTATCTCAACTCAACTTCAACGGCCAATTCCCCCATGTCTCAGGGGTTGTTAGAGTGAAACCACTCAAATATCACGAGCGAAGTTTTTGCGAAACAGCCACATTCTGATTTGTTACCAATGGTCGCATTGCGTCCGCGTCATTGTGCAGTGAAGAAAGTTGTCGTACAACCCGGAAGCCAAGAGCTCCAACCGGGCTACGGATTTGGACTCAGCCTACGTCCCGCTATTGGTTGACTGGGGTATATTGACTGGAGCGAATTTCGCTTCTGCATGCTGGTTCGGCCTTCTGTGATCTACAGTAACCCGAGCGGATTTCGCTCCACCTCATTCTTACCTGGTTTTTCATTGAACCACGAAAACGGAAACACGAACGGGACGGGCAACATGTTGAATTTACCGGTCGAGTACAAAATCGAGGCAGCGCGCTCAAAGCCGAAAGGGAATATAGGGGGAATGGGGAAGGTCACTTACATATGCAAATCTATTTCCTGATATAAACCCTGGTCTCAACTGCCGTTTAATATACAACAGGAATTACCGTGACATACGCACGCATTAACATATCACATACCACGCACACTTACACACTCTCACACACACATTACATACAAGATGGATAAGCTATTGAGTGCTTCGGTGGTACCTCCACGTTTCCGCAACAGTGCGCTTCTTACCGGACATATTCCTCATAAGTCACTCGCCTCCGAACCGCGGGTGTCTTACGCTCTCTATGTACCCGAAAAGATTTACAACCAACGCCACCCCAATGTGGGTGAGCCGGGGCCCAATAAGCTTCCTCTATTGGTCGCCGTCCACGGAACTAGGCGTGACGTTTTTAACGTTTACGATCTGGTCCCGTTTGCCGAGTCTACCCCGTGCGCCATCCTTCTGCCGCTGTTCCCTATCGGCTTAGACGGGCCCAACGACATCGACTCCTACAAGCTGTTCAAGTCCAAGACCCTTCGTCCCGACCTTGCTCTGCTGTCCATTCTGGATGAGGTTGCAATCAAATGGCCGGCCATCGAGACTAATAAGATCTTCTTAATGGGGTTTAGTGGTGGTGGCCAGTTCTCCCACAGGTTCTTGTATCTATATCCCGAGAGGATCGCCGCCATAAGCATCGGTGCTCCGGGTCGCACCACCTCCCTCGACGAGGAGAAGAACTGGCCATCGGGAATCAAGGATGCTGAGAAGATCTTCGGACGAACCGTTAACAAAGAACTTATCAAGCAGGTCCCCATCCAGCTTATAATTGGTGATCAGGACACCAAACTCCACGGTGATAGCGAGTTCTGGGCCTGGGTAAAGCAATACACGGGCCAAACAGGAGGCGGGAATACACCCGTGAACAACGATCATGGCATACAAATGATCGAGCAAGGGAGACTGAAGACCATGCACGCACTACAAGATTCGTGGAAGGCCCTGGGGATCGAGACGCAGCTCGATATCGTCCCGGGCGTAGCCCACGATGCTCGTGGTGTTCGCAGCCTTGTGTTAGAATACCTCCAACCGCTTATTCGAAAGCAAGATGGAAAATGATTGGAGATACCGAGGCTTTAGCCCTCTCTGATCCTGCCTCAGCTAGCGGCGGCACTTATTTTTAGCATTCTCCCACATACCTTTGGTAGGTGGATCGAACTCCACCATCAACGATATATACCTAAGTACATATCTATTAACCTACTACGGTGAAGCCTGAAAGCACACTAGTTGGGCGATTCTGGTGCATACGTGTTTGGTTTGAGGTGGATGGTGTTTGCAACATTGTACGAATAGAATTTCCACGTATTTCAACAAGCATAAGATAGTCTGAAACGTTGGGATAGATCATTATAGAGTATCTTAGCAACAATTGTCTCGATATACGCATATGTGAATCCATTATCTTATTATAGGAACAAGATCTAGACTATGCAGATGAGTACCTAGGTACCAGGTACTACTTAAGCAAGTTGAGGCGTGATTATATAATTGGAATACCTGAAGAAGCACATTTTTATATCATGCTATTCCTTCTGGTCTTGTGAGACATATACTTCTTCTAGAGACCAATATGCAAATCATATTAAGGACATCTTAGCCCAGGGTTTCTCAAGTGCGAAAATGGAACTGTAGCTCTAGACTTCTTGGCGCTACCGTGAATTGACCTCGGAAGCTAGAAATTAGCTTTCCCTCTTGATCACCACACCTGAAAAGCCAAGTCCGAACCTCTTCATCAACGCTAACAACGCGCAATCCCTTTGTCGCCAATGCCATCCAGACACACATAGACCGTGCGTGCCAAAACGACGCAAACTCTTGGGCAATCCTTGTCGTATTTGGTCGCGTGTTCCGCCGCTCGGGGACCTATTGGTTTAGGTGATCCGCTTACCTGGTCAACGAGACTCCAAATGACGGGGGTGAGAAATGTGACGAGATAGCCAGTGAGGTTTGCCTATAACATATGTGTATTATTACTTATACGACTAAAAGATAACCGACGGTAGGTAGCAGTCTGGAGAGGCTATTAGAAGCGATGGATTCTTGGAGAATTAAGATAGCGACAGTTTTGAAGTCAGTGCTTCTCACCTTAAGTTGTATGTACCTACTTGATTACACTAATGATCGGGAAAAGAAAGTACACTAAGCAATACTTTTACAACTATCCCCAGAGGTATCTATTATGATTAGAACAAATAGGTTGATAATAACGAATTCATACCTATGATACAAATGTTTAACTAGTAGGAACTTTTTGCCGGCGGCGAAATTTCTCCGTATCCCACCTTAAGCTTGATAACATCAAGTCGAAACAAGCCGGGTTAAGAATTTAACAAACAATAGGTAAACAGGGTTTCCGAAAAACATACAGCGCCGTTTTAAAGAATGAAAAGTGATATAACCATTTCATATAATAAGAAAAGTATACAAGCAAAACATCTACCTAAACGCCAAAAGTGATATCTATCTTATGGCGGCGAATATGATATTTGATATCAATTTGGTTTTACCTGGTGCTTATTGCGATCTTTAGAATCGGCTATAGCTTTCGCTAATGGATTTAGTGTAACCAACGCGGCTAGCACAGTAGCACAATGTGCGGGGAAAGAAACTCACCGTAATTTACGGGGCATTAGTACAAGAACCTAATCGCTACGGCCCTTCTATTTCGGAAGACTATTAGTGGATGTCATGCGAAAACTAATAAAGAATGACCGAATAAACAACCCTGCTAAAATATGTAGAAGGTTTTAGTTTAGTAAAAATATAGGTAATAAGAATTTTTGTATAGAGGGTTTTGCTTGGATATAATTATATTAGCTAAGAAGAAGAGAATCAATTAACTAGAAGCTATTGGGTCGTCATGGAGACGTAACTGCTACTTCATTCGCTTTCTCCTTCTCCTTTTTCTCTTTCGCTTCTCTTTTCAGATCCTCGTTAGTTAGGATGATCGCCTTGATTTTTGGCTCGAAAGAATACAAGAGGTCTAGGGCGGCTTGTACATCTTCTATTGCATCCTTTTCAGTACTGGAGAGCCTGGTTCTGGCAGCAGTGAGCTGGCGGATTGCGTACGGCACCCATTCTAGAGCCGATTTAAGAGCTTTTTCTTTCGTTGCGGATAGGACGGTCCATGCTTCAACCTCGCAGACATAATCTGTAAGATTCTCGACTTCGTCCCGGATAACTGCTGCATCATTCCCGTCCTTGACGTTAAATTTAGGAAATTTTGGCTTCGGCATGATCCTGAAAATATTCAAGTTTAATACCTAGTTCGTTATTTAGAAGTAGTATATGGGATTTTTGAAAAAGATGCATTTGAGTACAATAGGTTTACGGAGAAAAATTTTAACTCTACTATATATATTAGTATGTAGGAATAGCTCATTTGTGGTTTATGTCGTGTATGAAGATTGACTATTGGGATATAATAGAATATTAGCAGCACTAACTGCCTAAGTGGAACGACATGACTGTATTTAGTCGTGCGTCAATAACGACTCACGTATTATGTAAAGTTGTTACAATTATTAGTAGTTCTTCAATGCTAGTTATTATATTTCTCAGCATTAATTTGTTCAATATAGTAATGTATTGTACGATGAGTTAATTACTTAGAATGGCGTTGTTAAAACATATTGTGTAACTAGTAGAACTATGCTTCAACCTATCTATAATAAGGTAGTTACTTAAATAGACTAAATGAACCCTAATGCTATTGATATATAGGTGTATTTAACATCAAAGTACCAACTAGAAAGAGAAACAAATATAGTCTTATACAATATCAGGTAAGTATTAGCCAACCATTGAGCGCTTTTAACTTTGTCCTAAGTTAACTCTCTAGGAAGTAGCTGGGATACCTAAGCTCTTCCAAACTTCTTAACAAGAGTATTCAAACGGTGCCTGTATTGATAACGTGCCTAGATACCTAACTTTAGGTACTTACCCGTATTGCCTGACAAGTTCCACATTCACATGATACCACGTCTTGTCATACTCTATGTCGGCACAGCTGTGCCTTACTAGGGTTACGCGTTGAAAATCAACTACCTAGCTTGGCCTTAACTTAGATAGTGATTCAAAACACTTCGTCATCGCCTTAAAGTACCTAACCCACGATGCACGGTCCCTGCTTATTTCTCACTGAGCCGATTAACTCCCTGTTCGAGTTTCCGATGGAAAATCTGCGGCTATTCTCTTTAGCCTTGACCCTGGGGAAACGGCCCCAGTTTATACGGGAATCAGGGGGGTAGTGCGAAAATCGGCTGGTAACCGTCCTGGCCACGACAGCTTCCCTGCGCCACGAAGCAAAGAAATTATAAACTAATGCATCCCTATTGCTCCTTTCAAAAATGGAGTAGTCGATGGCCTGGGGGGCTAGAATCGTAAATGCGCCCAATATTATTGATAAGATTCTCAGATGTTCGCTGACCGATGTAACTACGACCCGAAAATATTGTTGGGAGTGGAATCAAGTTCTTTTTTGGTACGGGACCCGTACAGGCCTGGCATTGATAACATGGTGAGACGCAGACTAGGGCCAGTCGGGCTAATGTGGCATATCTGATCTGTTTGAAGTCTTCTAGATTAGCATTAGAAGCAGATTCCTGGCTTGCGGCTCCGCAGTCGATCCTTTTAGCTCGGGATCATTTGCAATAGAATTCGATGGTCACTTCTACTTTTAGCATGAACGGCACATACCCCGGTCATAACACCACTGCGCAACTTGGCAGGTCCCGCAGGTCTAAGCTTAGCCCAGTGAGCTGGGCTAAATTCCAATCTCCAAGCCAGGGTAGTTCAGATTGCGAAGATTAGGCGTACTAATAGGTAACTACCTGTAACTGCCGTAGCGGTGTGGGCGGCACAGCTCTCATACAAACTGTTCCTTATGGGGCATTTGGATAGTTTTTCAGTAAGCTTAATCAAGCTGTATCCCAGGCTATCCTAGCTTTTTTGTGTGGCTTATGCGACGGCTATTCAAGAAAGGTACTAGGGCGTTTGAGATAGGTCAAGATATATTACTATTAGGCGGTGGCTTAGGTTACTTATTTGAAAAACACGAGTAACAAGAATAGAAACCGTAGAATATTGATATACACAAGACCTAACCCACCAAAATTTAACAGACTTGATACGAAGTAAAGGCATAACTATGGAGGTTTTTCTTCTTCTTTTTTACAATGCAAATATAGTTTCGCGTTCCTGCGTTGATCATTCCCGTTATAGTGAGCTTGGATAAATATCAATACTCATTGACATCATATGACGTTAACCATAGCATTATTGTGACGCTATCTCTATTACACATTGCAAGCAAGAAGATCGCCAAATAGCAGGTAAACTATCAATTAAAGTTGTCCAGATAGCTATTCAAAATAGTAAAGAAAATGAACTTCATAAACATTTACCAAGCCTCTGTAAACAATATTCTGTAAATTCCTAACCTAGGAGTCGAGTCGATAATAATAATAACGAGAAACCGAGTCAGCGACCGTGAAATTTCCTAAAATGGCAACTCCACTTCGCTCCCTCGCTTCCGCCGGTCTACGCCGTATCCGCGTAGGCCAACCTACTAGCGCCGCCCGTCTAACATCCCGACCTGCTGCGCCCGTCGCAACTCCTATCCCATCCCGTCCTTTCACAGCAACCGCAACCGCAGCAACTGCATCGCCACCGCAATCCCAACAACAACCCAAGATCCTCCTCGACGACCGGGACTCCGGCTTCGGCTTCGTGCGGCACAACCCGGCGCCGCCGAAGCCCCGCGCCCGCTCGGTGACCGAGATCCGCGGGCCGTACTACACGGCCATGGGCCCGCGGTACCTGTCCGACGTGCTCGAGACGATGGGCGCGCACGTCGACGGGCTCAAATTCGCCGGCGGGTCGTTTAGCCTGTTCCCGGAGAAGCCCTTGCGGCAGCTGATCGAGCTCGCGCACGCGCACGGCGCGTACGTCAGCACGGGCGGGTGGATCGAGCACATCCTGGCGTCGAGCGGCGGGGACGTGCCGGGCGCCGTCGACAAGTACCTCGCGAAGTGCAAGGATCTCGGGTTCGACGTCGTGGAGCTGAGCGCGGGGTTCCTGTCGCTGCCGCCGGACGACTGGGTGCGGCTGGCGGAGCGCGTGCGGCGCGCGGGGCTGAAGCCCAAGCCCGAGCTCGGCATCCAGTTCGGCGCGGGGGGGGACACGTCTGCGGCGGAGCTGCAGAGCATCGGCACGAGCGACCCGAGCAAGGTGATTAACATGGCGAAGCGGTTCGTGAACGACGCGGGCGTCGAGCGCGTCATGATTGAGAGCGAGGGGATCACGGAGAATGTGCAGACTTGGCGCACGGATGTCATTCAGGCCATCTTGAGAGAATTGCCTCTCGAGAACGTCATGTTTGAGGCTGCTGATCCGTCGGTTTTCAACTGGTGAGTTATACTACCTATATTGAGTAGGTGGGCACCGGAGAGATAAGATCTAGAAAGCTGACTCTGCATTTTCTTACAACTAGGTACATTCGAGAGTTTGGCGTCGATGTTAACCTCTTCGTCGACCACTCCCAGATCGTCCAGCTGGCTGGATTGAGAGCTGGCATCTGGGGTAAGAGTGACACTTTCGGCAAGATTACTACTTATCGTCCCTAGAAGATAATGGTTTGGATGATGGGACCTTTTCTGAATTAACATTTACTCTTGTTAAGCAAGCAAGACTGTTTACGAAAGAATCGCTTATGATCGGTTCATGCGGGTTTTCACGTCAAGTGAGCGCAGCCGTTTACCTTAATTTCACGTTCATAACGTGTATACGAGTAATGTACATATTTGTGACACTTGGTGTCATTGGGGGCTGGAGTAGTAGATAGATTCTACATGCTGTGGGACATACTGTTCGGGATATTATTACATGAATTCTGAGTTTATGAGTAAATATTTGTGAGCCTGCAGGCCTACAACCAGGTCTTAGTCTACCTACCTCCTACGTAACCTCCATGCCCCTTGGACAAGGCGTTACTGTGCATATGAAGATGTAACGGCATGACGTCCAAATCGTCCGATACCACATGCCACGCGAGACTCTTCTTAATAGGTAATTACTCCATCAAAACAAGGCGAAATTCAGGTGCCAACGCCAAGAGCGTGACATTCGGTGTTAAGGTACCTATCAAAAAGTGTCATTACTTGGAATAAAAGCAAGACATTTTCCAACTTTATGTGTATCATAGCCAGCAGGATACACTTTCATGATCTTTTTAGAACCAATCGGAAGCCGTTCGTTCGACCTCACGGCTCGGAGATATCAATCATGCATCTACTCTCGACTGCACCCGTCCACCGACCCAGACTAGCAGCATGCGAATGCTTGAGATGCTGGCGGAAGTGATCCGCTCGATAAAACTGCTTCGATGAGTTGCATTCTCCAAATCTGTGAAGCTCTTTCACGTGAACGAAGCGCTCTTCCCAGTCTTGCTCGTTAGCATACATTGGCACACCTTCCCCGTTCCGAGGAAACTCATCTCCGCAATACCCGCACCTATCAGATATTCCTGGTAGGTTGGTACTCTCCTGGAAGACATTCATATAGCCAATGCTCAACAGATTGGAACAGGACCAAGCATGTCGTCGAACATGGAGACTACTCTCATGCCTCTCTGTTTCGTTCTTCGTTTTAAAACGAGCACCGCAGAAATTGCACTGATACCGTTTTTCTGCTTGATGAACACTATTGAATAGTTAGCATTCCATGCATAGTTTAACCTAGCTAGATCATTCATATGTAAAGATCTGTAGACAGGTCCTGTGTATAGGTAATGAGAAACTCCTTACCTTAGTTCTTCCATAGTGTCGAACCTCTTGGGCTTCTTTGGGCAACACTCGCAGAGGAAGTAACCTTGAGGATTATCTTGAGGAGAAGCAGAGGTGTTCATTGGCCTTCGCTTATTTAGTGTTCTTGGTATCTCCAAGAAGCTCTCGTTACTGCTTTTATGGTGCAATGAAGCTCTATGACTCTTGGATGGGCTCAAATAGTCAGGTGGGCTGGTTCCGTAGATTTTCGCCATCTCTGCCAAGCTATCACCACTTCCGTTCCATCTAGTTGAGTGACTAGTGCCATAGGCGAATGAATAGGCAGAAGACATTGGAGAGCCTGGACTAGCTATCGAGAAACCTCGACCTCGTATGTCACGGTTGTCCAACATGCTAGAAGAGCTCCCATTTCGTTGGATGAAGTTCGTATCTTGTAAGGGGGATCCCGCCCGACGCTTCGCACTGGATCGGGTCCTTAGTGATACTGAAAATCGACTTTGATGTTGCGCTGGCTTATGCGGTTGAAAGGTGGAGAATTTCGTATTAAATGATCCATTGCATTCAGAGTCGTCGTTCATTAGAAATGTCGAAGGCGATAGTGGTGTATCCCCCTTGGGCTGTGCGATCGAAGTTATATCACCGTCATGGTAAAGGCGCCTTAAGTATTCGATAGAACCACTGGTATGATATTTACATTGCTCGCTAAGAGCTTTCTGCGCGAGTCGATAGTATTTGATAAGCCTCAAGTCCACATTGGGAGGCTCTTCCTCGAGCGACCATGTGGACATTAGAGGATCGAATGAAGCCGACGTTGCATCGAAGAGTTCCAGGGCGATTAAGAGGTAATCCGAGTGAGTCTGCTTCGTCTCTGATGTAAATTGAAGTTCTGGCTGGGCTTCGAGAAATCTAATGGTTCGGCGAACATAGGATTGAATCCAAAGACTATAAAAGGCCGATAACCACCATCTCTTCTCTTGAAGACGGTTCTCTTTTCTAAATATGACTCTCGACAGCTCTTCTGCAAAGTCCTGTATGTTGGAGCTCAGCTCCTGGAATGGTCGGACACAGCATGTCCCGGGTACACAATCATCATGTAGCTCATATGTCAAATGACTGCCATCCTGAAGTCGTAATATATCGACACAATTCCTAAAGCATTTTATCGCCAACGGCACAGCTTGTGACTAAAGGTAGAAGTTAGCGTAAACTGAGGATACTAAGATAGGACTAGTATGTAGACAAGCTCCAGACCTACTTGGCCATACTCCGTTTCAAATGTGATAGCAGCTTTGATGACATCAAGAACATGTTCTACTGATTTGATCAGGAGGATTTCTTTTACTGAAGGGACATCGATTAGACCCCAAGCAATGTGGATTGCATTTGCTTCGACATCATGCCTAAGTGACAGGGGCGTGTTTGTCGTAATGGCCATCGGCGAACATAAAATCTCAAGCACAACTTTTATGTATGTGTCGCTCTCGGGGGCGAAAGCATGGTCGAGGCGATCGGAGGCGTCTTGAAGACACGATCCGACACCAATGTCTTCCAGAATATCTGGTTTTCCTTTCATTGGATTAAGGGTGGCATTTGCGTCAACCACACCATGTATATTAGACTTTGGACATAGAGAGATACGTGGTATGTGATCGAGCAGAGTACCACGTTTACAGCCTATTGCTTGCCATCGTGAGTTAACGGTTCCAGACCTAGGGCAAGCTTTGCACGGTTGGTCGGGATCGCACTTAGCATTGTTCAGCACAAATCTTGTTTGTTGAGTTGTAACAGTCACCTTACCTTCTTACGAAGAAATTTACACCTCCAACAAGCCCCAACTTCCTTTAGCGTGCGAGAAAACCCAAGCCAGGAGCTACGTCTCACTGAAGCGAGTGCGGGTCGTGAAGTTGCTCGGCTGGGGTCTTGCTCGTCCTCTGAAAGGTCATAAAATTGCGGGCTTTCTAAAGGATTATTCCTTACGTCTCTTAACGAACTATTATATCCTACTGAATTATAAGTATTGTATCATGTCTCGTCAAAATGTATTTTTTTCTCGACCAAGGTTCAACTCACCGGATGATGTATCCATGTCCATAACTGAGCCGGTAAGAAGGAAAGGAGAATATGGACCAGGAAAGTTGCCAGGCCGTCTTACCGGAGTGCTTCTAGGGTTCCAACAAGGCGAAGATGGAGAGATCTGACGTGTAAATGGTGCTATGGAGTGTTGAACTGTCGTCTCTGGCTGCTGAGAATATTGTTCGAAGCTTTTCCCGAAACTCTTCTTTCGAAGGCGGATTTTTCGAAAAGAATCATCATATGAATATTGAAGGTCGAGCTTAGCTGCAAGAGCTTGGATGATAGCCTGCTTGGATGAGTCGCAGTCATCAATGTCATGATAATGAGCCGATGGGTTGTTCGCAAACAACACAAGCGACGCATACTCGTTTAAAATGATTGGGTTATTCATATCTTAGAACTTTAAGCCCGAGGAAGGGTGGACGGATCATATCGGGTTTAGACTTACCTAACGCCTCCTCACCACCGGGTAGCCCCCGCTCGATACCACTATCACCCGTACTACCATATCGCAGTGTAGTTCCACATACAGTGTCTGATGTAGCAGAAGAGAGATCGAATTGGTGAGAATTCATGTCCCCAACCAACACATCGATTTCATTTGAGGCTTCTTCTATGAGATCCATGTGAAAGAGAGGCCAGGGTGTTTCATTTCGGAAGTCTTCAGGATGGAATCCTTCTAGAGGAATAAGATTGTTTGCCATCTTTGGTAAATCGAAGCTCTAAGAGGCTTTCGATGGGACCCATCAAAGAGAATGCGTATAAACGACAACATTAACGAAGTACTCTACACTGCTTCGAATAGAGTATGGCTATCCGGAGAGACGGCCGAGAAATGTAAAGACATCGAAGAGCGGTCGGCTCATAAGGTGTCATGGTGGGTAGGGCTCCCGTAGGGCTGACAGGGCTGACATGGCGGTCCTCTCTATTCAAGGATTAGCGTCGGTCAGTAGAACGGTAGGGTCGCAGCTCTTGAACCAATCCAACATTGTCATTATCCGATTTATGTATCCACCGCAGCCCGTCCATAGGGGCGGTCTACCCGCAGGCACGTAGCGGTCTTGAGGTACACGATATGAAGCACGAAATAGCTGTTCATGCCGGTCATTTGGTCAGTTCTTTTCAGATTTCCTCACCGTTAATCACCGACTGTCCACCTTACCCAGCCCAAGTTAACGTCAGAGATTAGGATCCTTTTCTTGTAGCATTACAAAGGTATGGTATGTAGAACAAGAATGACCGAAATATAAGGAGGGAACTCGGCTGTAATAAGCCAGTTTTCAACCCCTATGGTAACTATTATTTCCTATGATTTACGCATATTTCTTCCGGTTATCATGGCGTCGTACTTAGAAGATTCAAGCGCGTTGCGGGGTGTCGGAGCATGGGTTCAGTCGGTTGACGCGCCACAAACGAACGGACCACAGTCCACTAGGATCTCTTTAAAGGAGCTGGAAGCTGGGTACCTAGGAGTTTCTAGAAAAAGTAGAAACGATGACGATTTAAGAATCAGATCATGGATGTCAAGCTTCGACTTGGATTTCTGGCATAGTCCTAATAATCCCCCGAACGACAACTTATACCATTCTCAATTTCAAAATCAAATCTCAAGTGATGCTACGTCCCAAGCATCACCTCGATCAAATGATACGCAATCGACCTTTTTAGCTCTAAGCTCGGACGGCAATAACTCCGATTTGCAGAAAACCCTCACGGCCACCTCGTCGATAGATTAAATGGAACCTATTACCGCATGGTGAAGAGTCGATCGATTTGTCTCCCCGAATTCAGATTTGCGTCGGTAACAACGGCCAGCAAGAATTGACCTTCTATATCTTGCCAATTGATGCATTTGGCAAATATACTAGATAAAGTTCTCTATTCAATTAGAGATGAAGATTCTAGTATCGAGTTCAGATCATCCAGGTGATCATGCACGACAAGGGCAGCTGACGCGAGGAGTCGGTGTAGATGGAAATCTGGGGAAATTCACGAATTGTTTTGGAGCAATTGGGGGGGGGGAATCCAGGTCGCCAGTTGAAAGTTCCCCGTATAGGGGCGGAACGGGTAGACTAAATCGCGGCACGTCCTACCACCTGCAGGCTCTCAGGTACCTAACCTAATCTGATAGGTACCTTAGGTAGGTACCTTAGAGGTAGGTACCTAACCTACCTGGGTAAGGTGCAATACCTTATAAGTTCCTATAGCCACCGAGTCCCGCTTTTTCACTTATAACTTCGACATCAACAACTTGTATGTCACTTTAAGGGCAAACTATAGAAAATGGTAAATGATCAAAGCTAACTATTCATTACCATAGAATTAAATATATTTAAACAAGGGTTTTCTGATATACGTAAGTCTCATGGAAGTAATAACAATTGGTAAGTGAGTAGTAGAACGGAACACGGCAAGTCGATCATATATCTATTGAAACTACTCCAGGCAAAACAGCCTATAGGAGAATCTATACATTAGGGCATCTCCTAAGTCGGATTCTATCTTGTATAACCATTATTAGGTACTACCTAGCGTATGCCCTATACTAATAATATTTCATACAAGTAGAACAGGGGCGACTTGTATCTCCAAAAGAAAACCCTCGTAGGCCCATAAAATCTACCAAAAGTTGTTAAAATGTAGCGAAATGCAGCAGGGAGATGTCCGATACCACCCTGCTAAGCCCCCAGTCATCGCGCCTTTCCATTGACAACTACCACTTGATAGCCACTTTATCGTAAAGCTTCTCCTATGGACCTTCCAGATGTATCCTCACTTATAGGTACTGATAAGACCCCTTCCTCCTAACAATGTGAAAATGCACAGACTTCAAAGCATCGTCGTCCCTTATATATCTCTCTGCGCCTTGGACCACCAGGGAGCTTTGTTTCAGGATGCAAAGTTATATCAGATATCCAAAGGTTATGCTCTGAGCCTCTGCTACTTACCTCGGTAGCCTATCGCATTTTTCTTTTTACCATAGAGGATTTTTATTCGCTTGCCAGAGCCGCTGAAGCATCCGCAATACGAATTGGACGACTTGCCTCTTCAATGAGTTTCCGACTTTCGAGAATGAACCTTCACACCCGTATCCTAGAATTATTCTTCCGTCCTTTAATCGAAGGTGATCCAGGCCCGCCCCCTGATGGAGGACTCCAAGCATGGCTACAGGTCCTCGCCGGTCACCTTATCAACGCTCTAACGTGGGGATATTCCGCTTCATTCGGCGTCTACCAACTCTATTACACAACGACGTTATCGCTGCCCGAATCGCAAGCTTCTTGGATCGGTTCGCTACAAGTCTTCCTCACATTCTTCATAGGAACACTCTCGGGCCGCTCCGCTGATGCAGGATACGCACAACATACAGCGCTGCTTGGTTCAATATTAATCGTGCTCGGGACGTTCACGACAAGCCTGGCAACGACGTACTGGCAGATATTCCTCGCTCAAGGGCTGTGCACAGGTCTTGGCATGGGCATGTTATACATGCCGGCCATAGCCGTCATCAGTTCGTACTGGAAGAAAAACAAGGCGATGGCCTTGGGTTTGGCCTCTAGCGGGAGCGGAACTGGAAGCGTCATATTTCCTCTCGTTGTACAGAAACTTCAACCTACTATCGGCTTCGCTCGCGCCGTTCAGGTCCAAGGCTATATTTCCCTTGCATTCATAATCATCATCAACCTCTTACTTCGTCCGCGACTCCCACCTCGTAAATCCGGTCCATTGGTCGAATTGTCAGCATTCCTAGAACCGGTTTACGTATTGTTCACTATCGGAGTATTCCTGATGTTCTGGGCTTTGTACTTTTGTTTCTTCTACATTAACACCTACGCTACTTCTATCATCGGTTTAACTCCTGAAGCGGCTGTAAACCTACTCGTAGTCATTACTAGCGTGGGAATCCCAGTACGGCCTACTCTAGGTTTTGTTGCTGATCGATATATTGGGGCCCTTCCCACCCTGATAATATCTGCTACTATCTTAGGCGTGCTATTGTATGCTTGGATCGCTGTCCATGCCGTCGCAAGTTTATACGTTTGGTCAGTATTCTATGGACTCTCCACCGGAGCAGCCCAGGGTAGTAAGTGTACCGGCTTCCCCCTACCTAGTTCTCAAAGTCAGATACTACACTATTCTCCCCGTCACAAAAGTTGCTGACATTCTGGGCGTCGATAGCATTCGTGGCAGGGCTAGTATCATTGACTACCGACCCTAGCAAAGTGGGAACACGATTTGGGATGGTGAGCTCCATATTAGCCTTTGCGTCATTAGCAGGTCCACCGACAGCAGGTACCCTGATTCAAAGTGAGAATGGAGGCTTTGTGAAGGCCCAAATCTGGGCGGGGACGGTGACTCTGGCCGCTGCAGTTTTCATAGCCGCCGCCAAATGGAAACAGAGGACTATGTCTAGTCACCTCCAGAGTTCGAGCGAGTCTTCAAAAGAGGATGAGGTATACACAGAAACAGTTTTAGTTCCAGTAAATAATCACGAGCAACACAAGGTGTAAATTCCGTCTCATTTCAAATAGTTGATACCTTAGGTAGGTAGTTTAGAGGGGTAAAGGGAAACTCTAGATGTTCTATGTAACAAGTTCAACGGGATAAAGATTGAGTCACTACATCTAGTCCTGATAGAAAAAAATAACCATCCCGTATTCTCAGTTACAGGAAGATCTAGTTCCCTCTAGGTAGTTCTAGGTGATTTACCTGACAGGTTGTTGTGAATCTACTCTCCACACCCAGGGTCGGTAGTTCCATGACCATATGCTTTAAGGGTAAGCGAAAAGTCTGGGGTAGTACAGCCAGTATATGAATTCTCGTCCGTGGTACAGTCGGGGTTCAATGTAGTCGACCCAGAGAACTGGTAGGAATCTCTAAGCAGAGACATTAGTACCATCAAATCTTTTCTTCATATAACTACCGCGTAGGTGAATGGATCATAGTAGATACAGGGTTCACTCACCTGCATGAACTCCCAGGATTTGTGCAAGGCCAACTCTGGTTGACAGCGAAATGCCACCCTGAACTTCCATGCCCCCATCCAAATTGGAAATGCGTGCAGTTCCAATAGTTGGGGTCTGGCGTGTTCTCCGCTCCGCATCTGAACCAAAGAGATCCATCTTTATCCTGCCACTCGCCATCCTGCTCCTGTGATATGAAGCTGCTACATGCTCGCAACAATCCCGCGGGGTTCATCACGAAGAAAGAGACGGTCGCCATGCTAGGGCGTGGTGGGATATCCCCTGGACGGGTGTCCACTGGAGTATAGAACGTTAGCGAGCGTTATTATGTTAACGTACCAACCCATATACACAGGAGTTGCTATTTGATGGGATAAGAAGCAATAGAGAGCGAATACATTAAAGCTCGATCGGGATGGCAAGGGAACTTACGTTGGCCAAAGCTAAATCCTGTAATTTTGACAACTTGGCTCGAGTCTTCCTTTACAGATCTAGCAGCACTTAACATTGTCGCATCCGTGATAGCGTCGATGGGAGAAATGCTGGACGCTAACGATAGAAAAGTTAAGAAAACCCTCATAATGAATTTAAATTGCACCTTGCTTTTTGGAAGTGTTCTTGTTTGAGTTGTATACTCGATCGAAGCGTAATCCTTTTAGTTAGAAGTGAGTTTTTCACGCTGCACACATTTTATTTAAATTTAGATGGGACATAGAAGTGTTATGAGAAGTGTCATTATGGTAAGTCTGCGTTTTGCCGTCTCGGTTTGACTACCCCCGAATGAATTTACCCAGAGTTGTACTGCAGCTACCTATCGCGAGTGTTTGACATCAATGCATAATATCTCTCGCCCATCTACCCACGACATAAAAGTATAGCATGTATATACTCATCGTAGTAGAGGTCTATTATATACAAGACTTGAGTTTTCTTTTCCCTGTCTTCTATGCTCTAATGTTGAAGTAATATACTTAAAGGGGGTTGAACCCAACAGATGTAAATCTTCAATTATAAACCCTCCCTTAGCTTCACGCTAGCCACGCAATCTTGCCATCTCAAGGTCTTCATATAGAGACCCTCGATAATAGCGATCAGCACCATGCCGCTACCAAGACCAATCCAAACACCATTCAACTTCAATCCCGGAGATCCCAGCTCTAGCCATATTGTCACGGGGACGGTAGCTACATAGTTGACTATCAGTACCACCCAAGCGGCCACGGACTGGCGCCCAAGCCCACGGAGTACACCATTAGTGCAGCAGATGATGGCATCTATAATTTGGAACACACCAACGGCAAGCATGGCTTTGGAGACGAGGTCACAGACAATACGATCCTCTGAAAAGAATACGGCAAGTTGGTTGCGAAGAGAGAAAATAATCAAACCGTCAGCGCTGCCAACGAGCGCACATACTACGGCGTAGAGCACAGCGGCGCGTCGGGCCTTCGCGACGCTACCGGCTCCGATGAGATGGCCGATACGCGTACTTATCGCGACCGATATGGAGAAGGGGATATGCCAAGATACCACCGATACCGTCATCAAGATCGACTGTGCTGCCAAGTGATCTGTTCCAAGGTAAGACGTGCTGAAAGTCAAAAGCTCAGAAGCAGCCCATTCTCCTAAGTTGACGGCGGTACCCGCAAAGGAGAGACGGACCATAGGTCCCCATTGAGTGAATGCCTCCCTCGAGAAGCCGCCCCAGCACTGGTGCGACCATTTCCCGGGCGGCAAGAGGATGTAAGCAAGAAGTAGGACGGGGCGAATGTTATTGGTGAGAGCAGCTCCCAAGGCAGCACCATTGAGGCCCATGTCAAGTTTAAAAGCGAAGAACCAGCTCAGGAACGCATTGACGGGTGTGCATATAAGGATGGCGATCATAGCCCCTCTAAAATCTCCTTGAGCTTGGAGGAACCGTTTGCCTGCCTCAAACGACGCATATCCAGGTAAGCCAACCAAACTATAGCGCAGGAATTCCCCGGCCATGACGGCCAAATGATGCTGCTTTACGAAGAGGGACAGCACCCATGGAGAAACCACCCAGAAAGCACCAATGGGTATGATAGCTAGGACCATGAGGAGACACATCCGCTGGACGTGCAATCCAACATTTAAAAGGTTGCCAGAACCATAAGCTTGGGCGCACAGGGTATCGAGAGCGGTAGCCATGCCTTCGACCGTAGCGAAGCCCACGATGTTCATCGTGGTCATACCAACGCTAGCAGCAGCGAGAGCATCTGCACTGAGATGACCCGCAACGAAGGTCGTGATAACGCTGTAAGAATATTGTAGGAGATATGTTGCTATGAGTGGAAGAGAGTACTGGACGAGAAGCCATAGTTCTGATCCCCAGCTACCGCCGGTTGCGGATTCTGGGGGTTGCGAATTGGATAATAATGGCGTCGACTCAGTTTGGCCATCGCGAGCCACTTCGTCTTCTCGTACGTCCGAGTCCATGGGTGCTGGGTCCGTGGTCTTCGACTACCTGGGAAGTGAGTAGTACTATGTAGTTAAAAAAGTAGTAATATAAATTTAGCGGAGAGAAACTATTCTTTTAAGCTACAATACGAATACGGCCTTAAACTAGATAGAAGAAAACAAACCAAAGAAACTACTGAGGTGGAGTACGAGATATCAGACAGCTATTGGTTGTAAGTCAAACCATGCATGATACCATGTCTCGGTGCACCGGGAGGCTAATGTAATATGTCGTGCTATTAACTTCTTTCTATACCATGTAAAAACATCCAATGACATCAAATAGAAAGGATATATACATCTATCTATGTAAAGTCGGTGTTATATTATTTATTGTTCGCTGGATATAACTGATCGTGTAACTTTTGTAACTTTTGGACCAAGAAAAACTTTCCAACGCCAAAAATTTACCCCTGCGTTAGGTGTCAGCCAAAATATTCGGGTTTATGTTATGCCGCTTCAGGAGCTTCACCGCTAATCTCCGGGAGAGATTTCGGATTTAAAATATAATATTAATGAGTCAAGTAAACCTCCTTGAATTTACCTCGAACAGAAGATACAGCCAGACACCGGTAAGTATACTACATATCCCCTTTAGCAGGTCGCTAGAGTCTCGAGAAACGACAGAGTTACTTCTCAACCTTCAACGTAATGGTTGACTGTTAGTTTTCCAATTCTCTGGCATTATTAAAGAGCCGAGATCATTATTGGGCATTACCCATTTGTTATTTCTCAATGCTCTCACATGGCGGGACTCTACAAAATAGAGAATCTTAGAACAGCACGAGAAGAGATCCTTACTAGTTCGCGAAAGCGTTGCAGCATGCAATTGTTATGACGTTTACATACCATCTAAGTTTCAACCGATACAAGTATATGGTAAGTACCTTAACATCGTATGATAGCTTTGTTAAAACTTGAGATGATGATTACCTGTCTCCAGAGCTTAGGGGGGAAAATTGCAGTGGGAGCGATCCGCATGTGTGTATAATACTAAAGCGATTATCACAAGGCCAAGCTTAAGAGATGTGACGCGAACTTTTCAATTAGCGAAATTCCAAATTTAACATCTTTGCCATATAAAACGACCATGTCCGGAAGAAATGTCAATTCCTTGGCGTTTCCTCGCCTCTGGATAGCATCGCGAATCTAACCACGCCCGATGCCATACTAACAGTCAAAATTCCAGCTCAAGGCCCTTCCACACACCAACAGAAACCAATTTCAATATGAGCACGCACACTTATCGCCTCGTAATTCCATGGATTGACCTTCAGGGATCCGTAAGACCATTATGTATCCACACCATCTTTCCAAGTCTTTTTATAGCATTCAATTACCATTCTAGCTCTTTCCTGACACCACCGCCACTGCAAGGACTCTGAAGCGTGTCAGGTCTGCGCCAGTCATAAACACCGCCTCGTTCAACAAACGACTTCTTGTCCCAAACAATCTGTTTCATGGCTTCCTTGACGCCAACTTTCAAGATCGACTCGCTCTTTGTCATCATACCCTCGCCCTTGTCTAGGAAGCACATGTACTCATCTAGAAGCAGGTAGCTACTTGACATGGACTTGTTATCCTCCGGGATATAGCATGGAAGATGCTTATGCCGGTCACAGAATGTTTTCCATTGCTCATCAGTGACCAGGAAGGACCTCGCATCCCGTTTCCTCGTTTCGTCGTCATTCTCGCCGGCGACGATGAGACACTGGAACACTTTCCATCGGAATGGTGCCAGCTTTTCGATTTCGGCAGACATATCCTCGTTCCAGTTGTGCGTGTTAACGACGGTATTTAGCTTAAACTTAACTCCGTACTGCCTGCACCACTCCGCAATACGGAATAGCCGACTCACATTACCTCCATCGTCGCCGCGCCCAATCTTTTTATTGGTATCTGGATTGAAGGAGTCGCAAGAAACGGCCAGGATGTCCAACCACTGGCAGTTTTCTTGCATCCACTTTTCCCTGATCTTGCTGCCATTGCTCACGATGCTAATGCTCTCGACGCCTAGTTCTTCCTTGCAATAGCGGAGCAGCTCGGTGAGTAGTTGAGGGTAAAGGAAGGGTTCTCCACCCGCAATATTGAGCTTGCGCATGCCGGCCTCCTTGAGCAACCGGAGGCCACGTTTCGCCTCGTCGATAGGGAGGACGTAAGAAGAGGTGTCAGTATGGAAGCAAAAGCCACACGTGTAGTTGCATTTTCGAGATGGGAAATAGTTCACGGACACTGGAGCGTCCGGTTCTTCGGATGGGTCACTAAGTGGCTCTTTGACGACATTCGGACCAGATCGTTTCTTGGTTACGATGGATTTGAAAACGGCATAGAGGAAAAGTACGAAGAGGCATGAGGTAACTGGAACATTGGTCAGAAGAGAGGTGAGAACCATGTTTACCAGGGCTAGGTAGGTATGCCCCCTTACTACGTAGTCGAAGAAAAAAGAGAAAGGAGAGGAAAAAAAGACACTGGAAAATAATGTGTGGGCCTTGGTTTCTTCAGCAAAAGGTGGAGGGTAGGAAAGTTCGAGATGGTCGTATTGGAAATACTTAATATTTATTATTCCATTGGTTTAGATACAAGCACGTGCCTACGGTAATGTAACAATTCGCAATTATTTGTGCAACAGGTAGTGTTGCTTGTGTTCCCCGTTATCCGGAAACTAATGCGCGTTTCAAACAGATCTTAGGTATCTTACAGACCATAGCGGGAGTATACAGGAATTTTTAACCATTAAAACAGGCTTTAACCATTGGTTTAGGTATCAAAATATATAAATGCTTGGGATGTATAATGATCATTGATTAATGTCCAACGCTAAAGATATGCCCAACGCTTAAGGATAATGTGCCTTTATTCAAAAAAAAAAAAAAATTAAATAAATAAAAAAAAAAATAAATAAAAAAAAAACTCTTTTTTAAAAAATAAAAGCATTAACGATTGGACATGCGTTTAGCGTTGGACATTATCCTTAGCATTTGGCATACGTTTGGCGTTGGACATCGCTTTTAGCGTTGGCCTCTGATCAATAATCATTATATGTACATCTCAAGCATTGTTGTCGGTACATCCGTTAAAAAAAAAACAAGGTTCTACCGCTATGGGACATATCAAACTTTTTCGGAATTACAGCCCCGTTTGATAGCGGTACAGCGTACGATAAAAGAGATATACTAGGTACATAGCAGTCCCCCGCCTTACTACCTTTCGCCTCCAATTGACCAAATATACCTATTAAAATACTGCTAATATCTACAACAGCATGGAGAGTGGCACTCACCCCGTACCCGCTACCCGCAGCTTTGCAGTCATCTTCGTCCTCGGTACGTATCCTATCCTTAGACACCTCCAAATTTACTTCCGTCCCGCTTTAGACATTCTGCTAACTATCTAAAACCTTAAGGACCTCCCGGTGCCGGAAAAGGGACTCTCTGTACTCACCTGGCGCAAACACACAACTTGGCACACTACTCCGTTGGTGACGGCCTCCGCAGTTGGATGCGCGAAAACCGTACCACCGAGCTCGCAGTCAGGATACAAGACAAGCTTGACAATCAGGGATTCCTTACCTCACAGGATCTGAATCCGTTTATTTGCTTGGCAATCAAAGACGCTATCAACCAACAAGATAAGCAAGGTCAGCCAAGACTCCAAGGCATTCTGATAGATGGGTTTCCGAGGTGCATAGAGCAACTAGAATCCTTCAACGTATGGCCATTCCAGGACGAGCTACCACTTACCCCAAGTAGCGCCGGTTGGACGAGCGAGAACGCAAAACCGGATGTTGTGCTACGTGTCGACGTTACCAAGCAAAATGCGGGCGCGCGGTACTCAGCCCGGGCGCGAGATAGCAACGATAGCAAGGACAAGTTCGAGAGGCGCTTCGCTGAATATGTTGCGGAAACCATACCAGTTGAGAAAGTGTACCGGCAACGCGGTATCTTGATTGACGTGAGTACTATGAAATAATCTAACCACCTCATGAGAAGAGTGAGCTTCTAATGGATACAGGTCGATGCCAATGGAACGAAAGAGGAGAACGTTGACAGTATGACAAAGGCGCTTGACAAAAGTGGCTTATGGCAGAAGACTATCCTTGAAGGAAGCATAGGTCCGCATTTTCTTGTTTGACAGGTATAGAACATACCTAATGGAAGCATTGCGAATCATTGGGGGGTTGGCGTTGAACACAGCGCCGATTTGGTCGTAGTACAAATCAAGACACCAAATACATTAATATACCTAGGTACATTGCCAAACCTTCTGCCCTCAATCTTCAATCCTTATCCGATTCAACATTGTCCAAATTTTCATACAATTTGTCGTGACATCAACATATCAAATGAGGCTCATCGTAACTTGTAGCAAGGTGTCAAGTGATTGATTGCAGTTTCCTAGGCCGGCCTTCTCTCCTGACTCGTCTTTCTTACTCTAGCCCCTATTTCGCCAAGGCTACCGGTCGCATCCGAATAACATACAGTACTACCTATCTTCCACCTTCACAAATGACTAAGAAATAGGAGGCAGTATTGCTAAATCTTCGGTCTACTTCAAGTGGCTAAATTCTTATACTCTTATTAAAGCCCAAATATAGTTACCTCAGGTACTTAAACATTACCTAAGGTACTCCATTCTATACTGGGTAGGTATTATTTATTCTATAGTTGTCTAACTCTCATGTCATTTATTAACATTTTACTTAACTACGTCCCTTCTTTTTCTGAGTTTTATACTGCTTTTCTCCATAAATAACCCCCGAATAGACCATTCCAAGTGTCTCATAACGTGCTCAAAGTCACAAAACTGAATTATGCTGCTGTGAGAGATAAATACCTACCTAACCTAAGATAGGCTTTCCAGGAGTTGCCAGTTTCGCTAATAGGTAGCACTCTTTCCACGTATAGGAGCGTCAAGATCACACCAAGTATGAATTAAGTCTAGACTAAAGCTCTTCTACCTAAAAGAGATGAATTGCCTAATTGGGAAATTACGAGAACGAAGCGCCAACCCGTGTTGGTGTGATCCTCCCTAGGGTTGTATTTCTAAGGAGGACGAGCAAGCTGCGACGCGCCAAGTTACATATTTGCCAGATTTCCACGCGATACGAGTCCAAGGCGCTCGAAGTCATACCCACCTCATCGAACTTACAAATCATCCGATGTCATCTGAAATACCAATAGGTATTGGGGTTTCTAAGACTCAATAGAAATCTTTATGATTTTTACGATCATAGATGCATTCGCATGTTTGTGACAACAGTAAAGAAGCTCACTGGTTTGGCAGGGTGTAGGTACAGAAAACTCTACAAAAAGTAGAGTGAATGATTATATAGCTAAAAAAGGGAATAAAATTCATATGGCCATGTAGCGTAAATAGGTATATAGTAAAACTCCTTTGTTGGAAATCATCTTCCCCATACATTACCCATCATACACCAATCCAGAAGCTCTCTGGGCCACGGCTTGACTTTGCATTGGGTGGCGTTCTTCTAGCGTGGCATACTTCCGCATCTTGCTGGGTCCAAGGGAAGTCCATCTACCAGCCCAACCATCACCATAGTAGGATCGCTCCCACTATCGTATCTTGAGCTCGCAATTCAATGCTCGAGATATGAACGACGACGCATGTAAATTAAACGGCGAATATATACACCTAGAAATGTTCCTTCCAGAACCGGAAGCGGACTTCTTTAGAAGTTGCCGTCTTGGTTGCCTTTTGGATATCACGGGCTAGTGGATATTATGTTAGCGATGGTTTCTCAGCGAGTAAGATAAATGAAACTTACCGGCTGCAGTAGGTCCACAGAAGTATACACCGACCGTTGTCTGCATGCTACCCTCTAGGCCGGTGATGTATGATCGATCCAGAATTCCATCCCGCATTGCTTCAAACATCCTTAAGAAGTTGGGTCGGCCGAAGTTCGTTCGAGACTTCAGTTCTGTTAAGGGGTCGTGATCGGCACCGACACTGTTTAATATGATGTTCTGCGTCGTGTCCATGTTGAGCTTCTGGGTTAGGTAGGTGTGAATCTTCAAGAACTCCACACCGTTACTACCAGGGATGAGAGCCGCCTCGTTACTTTGAGCTTCGAGAGACGATAGAAGAGTCTGGAACCACTCGAAAGAGCCCGTATCCTTGCACACCCAGATAAACTCGACACGGCGAAGTCGTCGGGGTGGGTTCGGGCTGTTGCGCAAATGCCAGATGTTCTTCAGAATGGAGGCCCATGGCGTTACACCGATACCCGTACCAATGAGCACTGCGATTTCATTCTCGAACACATCCTCAGCGGGTGCACCGTATGGTCCATCGATTCGGAGCACGGGCATTTGCTGTCCATTCTGTAAAGCGACTTCGTACATTCCCATAGGGTCAACTCCCTCGTAGAGCTTGGCTTGTGCACCACCAGCACCAACTGCGTCACCCAGTGCCCTGGTGAAATCTCCAACCTGTCGAACATGAACTGAGACATACGGATCGTACGGGCAAGATGTGATGGTAAACGGATGCCATTGGAAGCTAGACACTGAGGGGACCTGGAGGAAAAGCCACTGGCCAGCCTTGTACTTGAAAGAAGGCTTCTCGAACTGGATCTCCACGACATCTAAAAAAAAATGTTAGCGGCATAGGGGCTTTTACATCTTTCAAACCTCTTACCATATGGATGGCGAACCACTCGAGTAATCTTGGTGGTACGCTTAGCACGCACTTCTCGGTAAAGACGCTCGACTAAGTAAAAGAATCCTGCAAACAATTCCCATCTCCATCCCTGATAACCAATGCAGTGCTCCCAGAAGATTCCTCCTGCGAAGGGAGAGAAAGGGTCGGCGGTATCACGAACGAAGCAACCGACGGCATGGGTGTATAGTCCGAGGAAGAACGGAATGAAAAGGTGATGCGTGTACCAGAAAGTCTCGAATGACTGTTGGCGGATGCGATGATGGGCGGTAGTATACATCAGCAGCATGCAAAGTAACATGACATGGCCAGTAACACCACCAGCCTGGGTATAATGAATCTCAATGGCTGTAACTGGTCGGATTTGGGTCTTCTCCACGTTATAGAAACTGCAAACCATTAGATTAAGCTTACTTTGGATCCAAAGAGCCTGAGACATACTTGACATAGTGAGCAGAGACGTGGATGACCGTGAAAAGTACCATGGCGTAGGCAACTTGGCGATGGAACCAAAGGTTCTCATCCAACGGTAGGAACCTAATCTTCGGCCTTATCCATCGTACAATTGTTCGACACACCGGTAGTAAAATTAACGTTCCATCGACAGCTAAAACTAAACCGGCACCTCGCGATAACCACACCGACCACGATAGTGTGTTCAGACCAGCTAACTTAGGATCTTGAGCCTGTTTCCACCTAGAGTCGAGTTAGTTAAATGTGTAATTTGTCGAATAATAATAAGACGTACCATCCGTAGCCAAAGAAGAACCAGTGAATCCCCCAAAATAACACATGGAAGACGAGTTTCGTCGCAGTAAACTGCTTCTTCACCAATTCGAGGACGGCCATTATGTCCTGTTTCACTCCTACCCGGCACGTAAATTTGAATTAAAAAAAAAGTTTGTCGACCTGCGACGCGATTCTGCACTTTAAAGGCGGCGACGGTTGGCGAAGGGCGTACGAAGCGAGTGGACGGACCGAACGATACCCAAAGTTCCAACACTTTCTAAACGACCAACCTTCGTAACCTATATTTCCCTTTCTTTTTCGAGTATTTTTTCCAATTATTAAAAAGGAGTTATATTATCCCACGTCGCGCACCTAGAAGTAAACAAAACCGAACTGAAAAAGAGCGATCTGAGCCAGCAGGAAGACGAAGGAAAGGATGGCGAAGTAGGGAAAGTCTCGAGTGAGAGGCGGAGTCTTTCTACGTCCTTATTGCTGCGCAAAGGACTAAGAGAAAGGGCCAAACGAAGATATGGGTGGACGGGGAGTAAGTCATAAAGGACGATAGGACTAGGGCGTGGTAGGCAGTACGGCCAGGCGAGATCCACCATCCGCAGTCAAGAAAAATGGAAGAAGACAAGGGTAGCGAGGATGTACGAAGATCCGGAGCTTGTCTGCTGGTTTACCATGAATTGTTGCAGGGGTTGAAGGGGGTTCTCGATATCTCGGATGTCAATGAACCATGAAACCTTAAGGCTAATCGCGAAGATGCTAGACTGTTTTCCGTTTAATTCGCAAAGTGGAAATGCTGAAATCTGACAGGTGAGGGTCTATCTCCGGGGCTAAACCAGTTCACGTAACCACGAATAGTCATCAAATCTCTTCAAGAGAGAGAGAGTTTAGAGAGTTAGAGACAGGTCAGTACTGGAGACAGATAAGCTAGTAAAAGCTTCCCTCGTTGGATATCCAGCGATTAATCTGGAATAGCTGGGGAAGATCAAACGAAAGGGGAGCGTTTCGCGAGCCGTCGATGCGGTGTCAGATTTGCATCCGATGAACGCTGAATTTGATCGGACGGTATATGCTCAGGCACGGATGGTATTCAGAACCAAGACCCTTGCAATCTTGTTAATGGTGGGGGTCAGAGTTGAGACGGGCGGCGTTTGGAAGCGCTGCTCTTTGGCGTTTCGACAGGGGAAGTTAGCCCTTATTAGTCTGCTATAGAATAATAGAATATATGCGTGTGTGTACCCTTTTGGCACGAATGGGTATCAAATAGGTATTCAACAGTATACGTAAGAAAGAAAAAAAAATCAGGTAAAAATATGATAGGAACCATGTTGTCGGAGTTTTTGATGGGTTGTTCGGGGGGTTATCAGATAGAAATATGCAAGATGTTCTTCAGCGTGCAAATTAGGCGCCGTAGGTTCAAGACTTGTTGTGAAAGCCAATTGATTGTGGTTAATAAAACGGGCTGACGGGAATAACTATCGAGGCGTATCCAGACGGGCGGTTGTTGAACAGCGCGGATTCGTCCAGACGAGGGGTCGGGACATCGTATGTGACCAATAGAATAAAAGGAGACCGTGACACTTCGACCTATCCTTCATGATCCTTGCTAATTGCCAAGCTCAAAGTGACAGAGTAACGGGTTTAGCCTGTCCTATTGCAGAGAACGTACCTTTTCCCCTTATCCCACCAAGCTTATTCCCCCTCCTCTTTAAGCTCCCCTACCCTGGAATACCAATACATGGATAGGCGAGATCCCATCACGTATTCTGCAGCATAAACAGACATGTACGCACTAAAATGACCGCATAGAAAATCCACTAGGCCCTTCTCAATACAATGACCACCCAATCAAGCATAGTAATTTTCCACCTTTTTTAAGCCTATTTTCAATGTACACCTTGGTGCTTGCTGCCGGATCCCGAGAACTTACATCCTTTGCCAACAATGGTAGCACAAGGGTATTGCCCACGTTGCTGTCCCTGTTGGCCTTGGCCTTGGATCGCCAGGCTCTCCCTCCATACTGAATAACCTACCCTAAGGAAAAGTCGTATGATTCTTAAAAATCAGACCACCTCTGAATGGTATTCCAAAGAGCTGAGTATATAAATTCGTGGTAGCCGTCGTGCCGTCTGAACAGAAACTCCTCGTATGATCCTTCCATGTCTATTCACACCTTTGCTACCTTTTGGGCTCTTGGGATCTTCTAGGCAGCGGGCGAATGCAACTCACATCTGTTCTATGATCTTTCAAGGTTTATGCCTTACACCCACTATTTTGTACTGGATGTTAGATCAGCAGGAGAAACTGGACCTAGCTATAAGACATTGGAAGCAAGGACTTCAGTACCCAGCGGCCTGAATTCCATGATAACCCCAAAGGCCCAAGGTAAAAGCTAACCCGAGCTGATGACGAGACTTCGCTTTGAGGTAAGACTCGAAGAGATTCTGCGACGGGTTTCTCATGGTCAAACGAAGCCATCATTTACCACTCGTCTCACTACAGGTATTAGGGTAATGATCGTACAAAGGCTAGTGCTAATTGTGAAGGTTGGGGCTTGAGGCGGCGGCAAAGCTGCTCAGGAGTGCTACTCGTGTTGCCCATTTACATCGTGTGAAGTGTTTAACCTCAGGACACGGCGTTGATGTCCTTTCTGGAACAGCCCGTGGATACAGCCTTGGTATTCTGAAACCCTGAAACCCTTAACAGAGCCTCAGAATAATTCGTGCAACCCTTCAAACGTTAGCGTATGGATCCAGATTTCGATTCGCATAGCACTCTGCGGGGAATGGACCAATAGTATCGTAAAAATATACGGGTCTTTCAATTGAGGCTACGCTTAGATTAGGATCCTTGTTAGTTCTGCGATCGGCTTCGTGTCGGGAGCTCTGCCAATACATCATCCTTAGTCAACTACACCGGCCACGATAATCTCGCTCCGAAGCTGTTTCATATCACAGTGGGGTTCAAAATTATGGCTCCAATCTCTTAAACAAGTGGCTTCCTAGTTCAATATTAGTCAACTGCATAGATGGACC
This sequence comes from Daldinia bambusicola, assembly GCA_022478815.1. Taxonomy (NCBI): domain Eukaryota; kingdom Fungi; phylum Ascomycota; class Sordariomycetes; order Xylariales; family Hypoxylaceae; genus Daldinia; species Daldinia bambusicola. Next base: position 76,579 of record MU284191.1, read on the forward strand.
CGGGGATGTTCAGCTGAAATATGTTCATATGCCGTCTACACCTAATACCAACGTAGACTATCCAGGTAGAATGGGTGTTACACGCTAGGACTAGATGACCTACGACGCTTCCAAATCTCATCTCAAAAGGTAATCGGGAGTACTAGTACGTGAGCACGTGTCTTCCCAGATTCATGCCGCAGGTGATAAATCACACATATAATCTGGGGTTAGGCGGGTGTTCGATAAAACGTTTGAGATGGATCGGGCACTCAGCTTTGCTAAATGCGAGAACAATGTCGACGACGTGATGATGTCGAACCGTCAACTAAAGATGATGCGTTGACATCTTTAATTATGGTCGTAAAAATTAACATTTGAGCGCGGGTTATGTAGTTCATGAGAGAGACATGATATCATGAGAATTGGTAAATGATGCGAACAAGGGATGTAGTGACGTTTATTTCAAACCTTCACTTCGGTAGCCCGCTCTGCTCATTTATATTTAAAGCACTCGAATCATTTGCTACCCCAAAGATGTGAGTGATAGTCCTATATTCTCAATCACCTAGCAGTTGGAAAACTATTGGCAGAGCTTGACTTACATTTTTCACTATGGCACCCCGATACAAGAAAGGCCAAATGGTCACATACAAGCCCGTCGGAGGTGAGTAGCTTTCATTCTTGTTGTTTCGCATACGCTTATAATGCTCTTGTGAAGGACCCGACTCGAACACTCCAGAGAGCACTGGAAGAATTAATGGTGTCCTTACTGAACCGGGAATGCAGGCGGATAGGAACGTTCAGGCCAGTGCTGATAACCCTCGATATGAGGTGAGTCTCCTTACTCTTATAGTGCCCCCCCAGGCCACGCTGGCAACATACTGAGTTATGTGCTAGATTGTGAACGATAACACCGGAAAGACGACCACAATCTACGAAAGCAATATCCTCGGTTCAGCCTAGTAAGCCAGTTGTGCCAGAGTCGCTGTTACACACCAAGGCATAATCTCCTATAATGTCTGAACGGCGCATGTTAGCGGCGGTTGGGAGGTCGTAACACGACAATTTGCTTCCGGTAGATAGAAGCCTCAGGTCTTTCGGTAGCATTCTTGATATAGGTAGCTTAATGTAATATATATACATTGACGAGCCGAATCTCGGATTTTCGACCGTGGCGATCAAATTGCGTGTTATTCTCCGCTAAGCGGAGTTGGCATCTACACTAGTTAATGCGTAACTTGGGTACCTAACTAGTTCTTTTATCAATTAGGCTTTGAGTATGTCTCTACCTATACTTGACAGTTTTTTCTAAATAGAGTCGGCTTGGGTGGTTTGTATAATAAAATGCATTCGAAGTGGTTGGAGAGGAGATTTGTCATGAATAATTTGTATTTATCGTGAATAAATATTGAATTATGTAAAGTTACACACGACTGCTCGCTCATTGTAGTTTTAACTGCCAGTTGACGTGAATGGCTGACCTATGTAAATTCCAAACATTGAAGCTAAAGGCAGTGAGCTAAAGGAATCCCGACTTGGCGCCTCTTCTCAGCCACGCCTGCCACGTTACCCAGCCCCATTGAATTACGTCGCAGCACGGGTACGGTTTACATATGTACACTTAGGCAGGTACAGATGTACAGTACCTATTGGCGCTAAGTTCTGGAATAACGGTGCCTCCTTCAAGGCAACCCGAATGCTGGGAATTACAAAGTCCATCTTCCCATACCCAAATCTAAACCGCGCTCGCATACAATTTTACCACGCGCTTTCTTCTCAGGTCATTTTAATCACTAGGGACGATTCCAAACCCGTATCATACATCAGCCTAAAGCCCGACGCTGCAATTCCCCCTATTTCCCTATATTCCAATCAAGGTCCCTATCTTACTGGAATTCGACCCTAGCGATACCGATACCGCCCATGAGAGCCCAATATGGTGAGAGATATTGTATAACTAGAACTTGAGCAACGCCTTCATCCTAACCATCGCGTATTATAACTATAGGGTATAAGTAGACGACCGAAGGACAAATCAGGCGGAGCGTCCCGTGCTGGCGGCGCAAGAGGGCAAGATGCCGGTGCCAGACCCAAGAAGGCTACCTTCGAGACGACCAAGAAGAAAGAGATAGGCGTTTCTGATCTGACCTTACTTAGCAAAGTATCGAACGAGGCAATTAACGAAAACCTGAAGAAGCGATTCGAAGGTCACGAGATCTACACCTACATTGGCCATGTCTTGGTTTCCGTTAACCCCTTTAGGGATCTCGGTATCTACACCGACCAGGTCCTCGAATCATACAAAGGCAAGAACCGTTTGGAGATGCCGCCCCACGTCTTCGCGATCGCCGAGTCAGCATACTATAACATGAAGGCCTACCACGAGAACCAATGTGTTATCATTTCTGGAGAGTCAGGAGCTGGTAAGACTGAGGCGGCCAAGCGGATCATGCAATACATCGCAAACGTGTCTGGCGGCGAGAGCGGAGAAATCAAACAAATAAAGGACATGGTGCTGGCAACCAACCCGCTGCTTGAGTCTTTCGGAAATGCGAAGACGTTAAGAAATAATAACTCGTCTCGGTTCGGGAAGTACCTACAAATACACTTCAACTCCAACGGAGAGCCCGTAGGAGCCGACATCACAAACTATCTACTTGAGAAATCAAGAGTAGTGGGCCAAATTATCAACGAGCGAAACTTCCACATATTCTACCAATTTTCCAAAGGAGCGTCTGAAAATTACCGGACAATGTTCGGCATCCAAAAGCCGGAGACGTATGCGTACCTTAGCCGCTCAAAGTGCTTCGACGTTGATGGCATAGACGACTTGGCTGACTTCCGAGATACCTTGGAGGCCATGAAGATTATTGGTCTTTCCCAGGGCGAGCAGGATGAGGTCTTCCGCATGTTAGCCGCCATTCTCTGGACTGGAAACATCCAGTTCGTCGAAGGAGATGACGGATATGCTGCTGTGGCTGACCAGTCTGTAGTAGACTTCCTCGCCTATCTGTTAGAAGTTTCGCCCGCTGCATTGGTCAAGGGCATAACAATTCGTGTCTTAACTCCAAGGAGCGGCGAAGTAATCGAGTCCCCAGCGAACGCAGCCCAAGCAAATGCTACCAGAGATGCACTTGCTATGGCTATCTACTACAATCTCTTCGATTGGATTGTTGGAAGAATAAACCAGTCACTGCAAGCTCGACAGCAAACAAGCAACAATATTGGAATTCTGGATATTTATGGGTTTGAAATCTTCGAGAAGAACAGTTTCGAGCAGCTCTGTATCAATTACGTGAACGAAAAGTTGCAGCAGATTTTTATCCAGCTTACACTGAAAGCCGAACAAGAAGAATACGCACGGGAACAGATCCAATGGACGCCAATCAAATATTTTGATAACAAGGTTGTGTGTGATCTCATCGAGCAGATTCGACCGCCGGGTATCTTCTCTGCCTTGAAGGATGCTACCAAGACAGCCCACGCCGACCCCGCGGCATGTGATCGCACCTTCATGCAGAGCATTAGCGGCATGTCCAACGCCCATCTTACTCCCCGCTCGGGAAGCTTTATTATCAAGCATTACGCCGGCGATGTTAGTTACACCGTCGAAGGCATCACTGATAAAAACAAGGACCAACTCCTCAAGGGCGTCCAAAACTTGTTCCAGCAGAGCTCCAACCACTTTGTCCATACGCTGTTCCCTCAGCCCGTAGATCAGGATAACCGCAAGCAGCCCCCAACCGCTGGCGATAGAATCAGAACTTCGGCCAATGCTCTCGTAGATACTTTGATGAAGTGCCAACCTTCTTATATCCGGACAATCAAGCCGAACGAAAACAAGTCGCCTACGGAGTATAACGTACCAAATGTTCTACATCAAATCAAGTATCTAGGTCTGCAAGAGAACGTCAGGATTCGACGTGCCGGTTTCGCCTACCGTCAATCATTCGAGAAGTTTGTCGAGCGTTTCTTCTTACTGTCTCCTGCTACGTCCTACGCGGGCGAGTATACTTGGCAAGGAACCGAAGAGGCTGCCGTGAAGCAAATCTTGAAGGATACAAGTATTCCGAAGGAAGAATGGCAACTAGGTGTGACCAAGGCTTTCATCAAGTCACCAGAGACATTGTTTGCTCTAGAAACAATGCGAGATCGATATTGGCATAACATGGCTACTCGTATTCAAAGAATGTGGAGGGCGTACCTAGCCTACCGCGCAGAATCGGCGACCCGAATTCAACGTTTCTGGCGGAAGAAGCGGGTTGGTGCTGAATATCTACAACTTCGAGACCAAGGTCACAAAGTTTTGCAAGGGCGTAAGGAACGAAGACGTTATAGTCTGCTAGGTTCTCGACGTTTCTTGGGTGATTATCTGGGAATTAACGCGTCGAATGGGCCGGGATCGCACATACGAAGTTCCATAGAACTATCGAGCAACGAGAAGTCCATCTTTTCGTGTCGTGGGGAAGTTCTAGAGGCTAAGTTCGGGCGATCAAGTAAACCAAGCCCTCGCATTCTCATTGTGACTAACAGCAAGTTCTACATCGTAGCGCAGTCATTGGTCAATCATCAAGTCCAAATTATCATTGAACGTCAAATTCCCCTAGGATCTATCAAGTTTATTGGTACTTCGACATGTCGCGACGACTGGTTCTCGTTAGGGGTTGGGTCTCCTCAGGAACCTGACCCGTTACTAAACTGCGTCTTGAAGACAGAACTTTTTACACAGATGCAACGAGCGATGCCTGGTGGCTTCAACCTGAAGATTGGCGACTCAATAGAATATGCCAAGAAACCAGGAAAGATGCAAATCGTAAAGGTGCTAAAAGACTCGCAACAGGCCGTCGACTTCTACAAGAGCGGGGCAATACATACACAGCCCGGGGAGCCTCCATCGTCTGTATCGAAGCCGACACCTAAAGGCAAACCCGTGCCACCTCGTCCAATTACTCGAGGCAAGCTCATCAAGCCGGGTGGTCCCGGTGGCAGGCCTTCCCGAATCACCAACGCACGCCCGAGCACCACAAAACGTGGTCCAGCAGCGGTTCAGAGCCCAAGACCAGTCCCACAGCCAGTCCCAACTCCCACTGCCTCAGTCACGGGCAGCATTCCAAGCCATACTCGTAACCAAGGCTCGACGTCGTCTGCGCGCGCGCCACCTCCCCCTCCGCCACCTGCTGCTCCTCCAGCGAAAGCTAAAATAACCGCCAAAGTTCTGTACGACTTCGCTGGCCATAAAGAGAACGAGCTCTCGATAAAGGCTGGCGAAATCATCGAGATTGTCCAAAAGGAGAACAATGGTATGTAGCCAATTCCTATCAACCAAGGATCTAACCAAGCTCGCGAGCCTACTAACACGTTTTATTTTAGGCTGGTGGTTGGCAAAGAATGCGCAAGGGCAAGCGTGGGTACCTGCAGCATACGTCGAAGAACAAGCAGCAGCAGCACCTCCAGCACCAGCAGCTGCTCCGAGGGCCCCGCCGCCTCCTCCGAGCCAAAACGGCACGGCAACGGCGGCACGGAATAAACCTACACCGCCACAGCCTCCAGCAAAGCGACCTGTTACTGGGAAGAAGCCTGCACCGCCTCCCCAACCCCGAGACTCGGGTATGAGTCTAAATGCTAACGGCGGGTCGGACAATAGCCGTAGCAGTACACCGACACCTAGTGTGAAAGGCTCCCTAGCTGATGCCTTGCTGGCGAGAAAGAACGCCATGCAGACTAGGAGAGACGATGATGACGATTGGTGAAGTAGAACATCAGAGTAGAGTTGCGTTTTAGTGCGGGCGTCGGCTTTGAAATGTTTAGTCTATGCATAGAATAGGCGCACCCAGAATTATAGCGAGATGGAATGGGATGGCGCCTCTGAAAGGCTACAACGAACAGAGCTTAACCCTCCCGTAAGACGAGTAGTGAAGGCAGGACGAGTTAGATATCAGATGATGGTTCTACGGCCGCGACGAAGCGTGTAAGGTATTGTACGGAGCGAGCACGATATAACTTGACAGCCTTGCATAGTAGAACAATCAATCGTGCTTAGAAAGATAGATGGGGCAAAGAGAGGGCTTGAAATAGTTGGCGAATCATATCTAGTTATACATAAAATGTATCTATCTTCTTCATCCTATCGTGACATATCTAATATCCAATAAGCAGGCGGAAATTTGGCAGCCGTACAAAATCACGTATCCTCATCATCTTTCGTGCGGACTTTCCTCCTGCGTATCAGTTCCGCAAGAGGAACATCTTCGTCCTCTACAGGTATCATCAATTCCTCCTCCGTCGACCGCCGTCGCGCCGACCGCTCTACCACCGGCTCGTCGCCCAATTCCGCATCCTCGTCGACCCCGTAGTCGCCCAGGTGTTCCCCATCAGCATTCACCCAGCCGGGCTTCCCCTCGCCCGCCACGACGGCCGCGGAGCCGCGTCCCGGCCCGAATCCCCGATCGCGCGCCTCGTCGACGAAGTCGTAATCTTGGTCATTGCTATCGCTGCCGTCGTCGTAGGAGTAGGGATAAGGCTCCCGGGGCGCCTCCTCCTCCTCCTCCAGCTCGCCCAGGATCCGCGCGCGCGCCGCCTCCCACCGCCGCAGGTCCCGCTCCTGCCGCCTGCGGAACGCCTCGCGCTCGTCTTCGGGGCTCGCCGGGCCGTCGAAGCGCGCGTCCGCCAGGGCCCGGTCGGCCTCGCGCTTGCGCGCGCGCCAGGCCCGCGCGTGGCGGATCTTGTCCGGGTCTGGGGGAGGCCACATGCCCTCGCGATCGTTGAGCCCGTTTTCGTCGTAAGTCCAGCCTATGCCCGCGCCGGTCATGGGGAGCATATCATCCTTGCTGCCATTACCGCTACTACCGCTACTACCGCTGCTGCTGCTGCTGCTGCCGTCTTTGTCCAGAGGAGCGACTCTTGGCTCGCCCGCAAATGGGAAGAACCACAGCAAAGGGTTACGCGTGCCCATGCCGGCGGCCATGTTCGCGAAGAAGCCGATGTCGTAGGGGAACTCGACGGGGTCGAGGGTATCGGGGTTGCCGCCGGGGGCGCGCTCGCCGGAGCCCCACCAGGAAGGGGAATAAGGGTCGTCGGAAGAGGACTCGTAGCGGCGCTCGAGGGCGGACTCGTGGCGCTCGATCTCCCAGCTCTCGATCATGGTGGTGTTAAAGATCCAGCCCTTGAGCGTGGTGATAAGTAACAGTCCCAGGGCCAGGCTGGTCACGCCGGCGGTGAAGGTGAGGACGGTGAGCAGCGCGAGCTGGGACAGCGAGGGCCCGAGGTACGCGGGGAGGTGGCGGGACTCCCAGAGGGCGAGGAAGCGGCGGAGGAGGAAGGCGAGCAGGGTCCAGAGGGAGAGGTTCGTGTACACGAGGAAGCGGAGGAAGTGCGGGAAGGTCTGCAGGGAGACGCAGTTGGAGGTCCAGGGGCAGTGGTGGTCCATCTTGGGAATGCACCGACGGCATGTCTTGCAGTGGTGCGCGCGAGGCGGTTTGGGCGCCGCACACTTCCTGCACCAGTGCTGTATTCGTCGCGGATCCAACTCTTCTTCTTCTTCCCCATCTTCTTCCCCCGAGTCATCGGCACTCTTCCTCTTCCTCTTGTTCTTCTTAATATAATCCAGCGGGAAGACGTAGCGGCCCGGGTCAACAGTGCAGGCCTTATAGTACGTGTACCATAGACACAGCACCAGGCCGTTAAATGTGTAGATCTCGGATTTCGTGAGCGGGCCCGGGGCTAGGTCCGGTGCGTTGGCGAACAGCCATTGCGAGGTGTAGGCGAGGAAAGCGATTAGGAGGCAAACGGCGGGAACGGCGAGGCGCTGGAGTACAGGCTCCGTGCTGCCGACGAGGAAGGCCATTATCGTTAATATCAAGCCATGCAAGTGGAGGTCTCGATCCAAAAAATGGGTTATGGGTTATGGGTTATTTGCCGGACTTATTAGGTTGCCAGGTTGCTTGGTCAGGGTACATGTACTTTGTAATGGAGAGGAATCCTAACAGATTTGGGCTTAAATTAGAATGCCGAGATGACGCGATGCAGCTGGTTCGGGCGCGACGTCACTTATGCAGGAACGGACAGGGATCAAGGCTTAGGTTGTTATGTTAGGTAAGCTACCTAGGTACCTAGCTTTGGTCAATATTTAGTGAAACAGTATAGAATTTGCATAAACGAGTTACCTGACACTAAAGAAGCTCTCTTCGTTTGTCCTGAAGTACCTAATATCTTAGGTACCTATTTAATAGACTCTATTATCGACCAATTTTGAAAGATGATACCAACCTATATAATAGTTATATTGGTTTTAAATACGTATAACTTGAGTGCACATTACTAAGTGCCCACTACTGACTTTTTAATTCCATCGCGTTGGGAATGTTATCTAGCCGTGCTCCACATCCATAGGTACCTAACCTAGGTAAGCTATAATAAACTAATCTGGAGGTCCTCAATTTCTTATAAGGAATTGAAGCGTGCAGCGTCTGTTTTTACGTTGACACCTCTTACCAGTCTATGCTATCACGCTATGGCGAGTCTTCTGGGACACCACTCCTCGTCAATTACTGAAGTTTATGTAGCTTGGTACATCTGCTGATAGGCCTCTAATTACCTACTAACAGTTAGGAAAGGCTTAAATACTAGTAATAAATCCGTGCATAAGGTATGTTTAAAACCAAAGCGTGTTTTACAGAATGACAATAGGAGTACCAAGTTAAAATGTCTGTGGCGATGTGCATTTACATCTACAGTAATAATTGGCACTTATATTCTATGGAGACTCCTTTGATATCTAATAACCACCGAAGAGCTGAACCAGAGGACGGGGAGCCTTATATTTCCCCATCTTATTCAAGCTTAACGTATCATTTCGTATCAAGCCAGGAACCTTATCTGTTCAATCGGTTGTCTCTCAGTTGTCCCCCAGTTGAGCTAGGTGGCCATCCCGTTGAAAAAAAAAAGGAGGGGGTTGAGGGGAGCAACTGTTCTCGACCACTTCCCGAAACAATCCCTAAAGCTTAATCCCCAGACTCCGGTGAATGATACGATGCTTCACATTGGGCGTCTTCATAGCGGCAACAGCCTTATAGCTAAAAGTCATGTTAGTCTACACTCAGGCCCTCCACCCAACCTTCCTAGAGTCAAAGCACATTAGATACCTGATATAAATGCCCCTTACACCACGGTTCTGTTTACGATATTTGTCGGTGTTTTTCTTTTCCTTCTTGACTAAAATATATCTACACACACACACGCACACCCACAGTATCATATCTCAGTCTCAAACCAAGCATATCAAAAATGCAACTCAAGTTTCTCACTACCGTCTCCCTTCTCGGGGCTCTTGCCACCGCGCAAAACAATATCATCATCACCAATAACGACCATAACAATAATGGTAATAATAACGACACCGAGCCTGGCACCATCATAATCAAAGACAACATGGTCGACATAATCAACCTCTTCCCTGAGTGCAGCCTCCCATGCATCTCCGACACCATGAACATCGTGCGGTGCCGCGTCGGCGAGTTCGATTGCAACTGCAAATGGATATGGGGCATAGTCGAGTCGCTGAGGGCAACATGCTCGAAGGATCAGTGCGCTGGGGTTCATAACGGTACGTGAACCTACCCTAACCAAACCAAACCAAACCAAACCAAACCTACCCTGACCTAGCCCCTTTTGCTGTTGTTATAAATTCCATGAATTCCATTTCCTCTTCTCCTCCCCCCCCCCCCCTTTTCTCTGAAATGCTGACGAGGAGAGACATATAGACATCAGAGCCAGGATGTACGACATGTGCCACAGGTGGTGGGAGAACCCCCCTCCCGAAGAGATCAAGGCCGCCAGAATCCTGTACAGGAAGCGGGTCGTGGATTATCGCGACTGGATAGATAAGATCCGTGCTCCCTCGGCTAGGGGCCAGATACTGGCGGACCACGGTGTAGCTGTAACGGGCGCCGCGTTGGGAGTGGTAGCAGCAGTCGCCATGTTCCTGTAGATGAACGGCTGGTTCTAATTTTCGGCACGGTCACGAAAACGGCGGTACTTGGGAGTAGTATTAATAATTTCATCAGGGTATCTGTATATAGCATTCAGCTACAGTGTACATCATTATATGGAGGTCAGCAGATGGTCTAGGAAAGTTTGAATAATGTGGAAGTTCATTGTTCGGGGCGCAATATTACGCTAGGGCATTTGGGGGACTAATAATTCTACTTGTATAGAATGGGATGGAATAGAATAGGAGGAAGGACTTTTTCTAGACCTGGAGAATGAATTTTAATGTTTGGGGTATAAAGACAACTGAGCTTAGTAGTCGCCTAAAATGTGGATGTTTTGATTATTTCCTGAAGGGAAGCTTCAATTGTCTCACTTATCAAACATCTGTCTACGAAGTAGACAGCTTGCGATTATCGTTCCAGTAAGTCAAGGATTATCAACGATCCAATATCAAGCGTGGATATTCACATAGTTTATGTCAGACGACTAGACGATATGTTAGCACAAATAATATAATATTATGGTAAAAAAGAGATTGATCCATACCTGCACGGAGGATTTCCTCATGCCGACATGTCTTTTTTTGTTTTTATTCTGGTAACATGTCGGCCAAGACCAGCGCAAGTGGCCGGATGCTCAATACTATACCCAGATACTTTTTATCTTTGGGTAATCAAATATCGTTGAAGTAATTATAGTAGGCCATTCCTCTCTTTCCTCTCTCTCTCTCTCTCTCATCGTTCCGCAGCGTCATCCTTGTGTCCTTCCGGGCTTCGACTTCGACTCCGACCCCTTCCGCGATGTGATTGTCGGGGTCCTCTATTATTGCCCTTGCCCGGAGGTGGTCTGACGAAAGCGAAGTCGACATTGATAACCTGGTCTAGGAGCTTCGTCTGGTGTGCTCCATCAATAGCAGCGCGGGCCTCGTCCAGGGTAGCGTACTCGATAAGAGCGTAACCCTACTCCGACATATAGGTTAGCATTTGCATTCTGGTATTGTGAATAAAACATAGAGTGTAGAATGTTTTTGTTAACTTGCCTTGACGTAACCGCTACGACGATCCAGATTCAAGTGCAGGTTCTTGATCTCACCAAAATCGGCAAATTTGTCGTGCAGCGTCTCCTCGTCGGCTTCCTCGTGGACGTTTGTAACCATGATAATCCAACCCTCGATAGATCGTACGGCCGTGGCCTTGGTGTGCGTTTGCATGTCGCTAACCTTAGCTTGAGTAGCTTGGGGAGAGCCAGGCTCGTCGATTTCCATTTCGACGTCCGCCATGATGAATAGTCTTGTCTTGCGTAATACTAAGAGAAAAAAAGAACGGTGGTATGAACGGCGAGGTTGAATAATATGTTGTGGTAATTATGCGATCGAGATTCGTCGCGTTGTATGTTGTTCGTTGTCTTACACGGACTTCAGCGTCAAGAAGTTTGCGATGTTGAACCTCGAGAAGCTGTGAGCGGGACAAAGCAGCGGAAAATAGGAAGATTTGATTGGTGGAAGCTATGACGAACTAATGACGGTCTGTTGGCCTGTTGGCTGGGACGTGCCACCTGGCAATATACTGGGGAAGTGAACAGGGGAATATTAGGATGTACCTAGGTACCTAAGGTATCCCCTGAACAACACCTCTCAAAGCCATTCAAGTTAAGCTGCAATAATGCAAGGTATCTACCACGCCAACCAACCAGAGGCAGGCTTTCTATATCTTCCCGCTCCAACGTCACAAGATCAATTACTCTATTCATCGAATCCCACCCTTTTACCGCAATAACGTAAACTCAAAAAAGACAACAGAGACCGCGATGTCGGAGAGCAATTATGACGCGATTGGCTGCTTGTCCAGATCTACGGCATCATTCCCGGAGACATAGGGCGCGGTTCTGGATTATCCAACCGGATGTGGTGTATTATCACTCCGGTATCCATTACAACCCTCCTCTTTTGATTTCTGTATATTGGTAAATGTGCCTGGGTAGGTTTAAAAAGAGGTTATAAGTGAAGCTTGCATACCGCTTCGTTGATAGCATCGCCTACAACTCTCTTCCTCTCTCTCTTCCTCTCTCTCTTCCTCTCTCTCATTCTCTCACTTACATCTATATTTGTAATCTATATGAGGTAGTCTTCGTAATATGAACCTTTAAATAAACAAACAATGACTGCACAACAAACCCAACCACAGGACATTCCCATGTCCGAGGTAGGCCGTCTTCCTACCTCCCAAGAGGTAGAAGATACCAATAACAGTCCCACGGAATCTCCCCCGGCCGAAACCACCACCTCTTCCTCCGCTCCGCAAGCCGAGCGCAGCAAATCCGCCTACCTCGTCCTAGCCGGCTGCGTGCTGATCCAGGCGCCGATATGGGGGTACTCGCTGGCCTTCGGGATATTCCAAGAGTACTACACGACACACGGGGCGGCCGTGCTGCCCGACGGGCCCGGCACCCCCGGCACCATCGCTAGCATCGGCAACGCCCAGACCGGCATCCTGTACCTGATGATGCCCGCGACCTTCGTCCTGCTCACGAAGTACCCCTACCTGCGCCGCTGGTGCGCGCCCCTCGGCCTGCTCGTCACCACCGCCTGCCTGCTCGCCTCGTCCTTCGCGACTTCCGCCCACCAGCTGATCGCCACCCAGGGCGTCCTGCATGCCGTGGGGTGCGGCTTGCTGTTCAGCCCTACGTCCCTGAGCCTCGACGAGTGGTTCTCCGAGCGCAAGGGGCTCGCGTACGGCGCTATGTGGGCGAGCAAGAGCACCGTCGGCGCTGGCATGCCGTTCCTCACGAGCGCGCTGCTTAATCGGTTTGGCGTCCGCACGACCTTGCGCGCGTACGCCGTGTCCTCGGCTCTCCTCACGATCCCCCCGTTATTCCTCATACGGGAGTACCCCGCCGCGGCATCATCATCATCATCATCATCACCATCAGAGGAGCACGGCGTTCAACAACAATCCGGACGTCAGCAGAGACAACCAGGCCGAGTCTCCTTCGCCTTCGCGCGACACTCCATCTTCTGGATCCTGCAGTGGGGCAACATCCTGCAGTCCCTCGGGTACCTGATGCCGTCGACGTACCTAGCCTCGTACGCGCACGCCCTCGGCTTCCCCTCCATCACGGGGCCCATCTTCCTCGCCCTGATCTCGCTGGCCTCCGTGCCGGGGTCGCTCCTGATCGGGCTCCTCAACGACACCGGGCTCGCGCCCACCACCGTCATCCTCATCTCCTCGCTCGGCAGCGCCGCCTCCGTCTTCCTCCTCTGGGGCCTGGGGGGCCACCAGGTCGCCGTGCTCGTCGTCTTCACCCTCATGTACGGCTTCTTCGCCGGCGGCTTTAGTTCCACCTGGTCCGGCATCCTGCAGGAGATGAAGCGCCGCGACGGCGCTATGGACACCGGCTTGATTTTCGGTATGCTGCTCGGTGGCCGGGGGCTCGGCTTCGTGCTCAGCGGTCCTATAGGCGGAGCTTTGCTCGAGGCCAACCGCTTGAAGGCCCAGGACTTTACCGGCTACGCCACCCAGTATGGTCCTATGGTCATCTATACCGGGTTGACCGCAACACTCGGTGCTTGGGGCTGGTTCTGGACTATGGGCAAGCAAGTCATGAGGGCTTTATAAATTATAACAGGCATGTATCCATCCGTAATAGAAGCTCTTAATAGTACGTTCAGATACCATATTATACGTCGAATGACAGTCACTCTTCGTTAATAGACACCTTATTTCATAACTTATTCCATTATGCAATATAGCGGCGCCCTTCTTATGGATGCGCGTAACCTAGGTGACCTTTGTAGTAGGCTGGTAATAATACAATGAATCCATTTGATGCAGATTCCCTTTTATACACCTAACCATGCATGAGCCTCATGATTTAATCAAACCGTAAAAACTCCAATGACCATGAACCACCAAACCCCTCCTGGTATCTCGCCATTCTGGTCGCCTGACCAACACAAAATCCCGGATATACTCCTCCACTCCTCCTTTAGATATCAAGGACGCCGTTCCATGAATGATCCTTGCTCATTGCACCGTGTATGGTGTACTCGACGAACTCTGCCGTCATTTCCTGCCCGCTCGCCTTCTGTCCTTCAAGAGCATCATAGAGATAGTAGATTTGATCTCTCTTTAGGTCTCTTACTTTCCGTATTCTGTCAATCTCAAACCCCAATCGCTTCCACGTCTTACGGTTGACGGACGGGTCGCACTTGTCGAATTCTACAGCTCTCTTGTTGAAAGCTTCTTTGAGATGCTGTTCTTCGTCCTCCAGAGACCTAATAACTTTGGCCAAAGCCATGGCTGGGTCTTGCGATGGGCGCATTGTAAACTGATCTTCGCAATCTTGCTTCTCTACACCTCGGTCCGTAACGGGAATTGGCTTCTTCGCGCGGATAGGCTTCTGGCCGGGTCCGCGAGAGTTGATTCGTGAGCAGACAATACAGTTGCCGCAATCATGATCATGACAGAGGTTGTCGAGAACACGCTTGGCGTCCTTGGAAAGCTCGCTCTTGGCCGCCTTCGTATTTTGCTTCTCCATCATCTTTTTCTGTCCAAGTGTGATGTCATCTATGAATAAAGCCGAGGTCATATTATCTTCGTTATCTGAATCGATATCGAATCGTGCGCTGTCCGAGTTGCGACGTTGGAACTTATCCGTCTCCGAAATTTCGCTCTGAATGCTCATACCCGATTTAACACTCAATCGTCCGGTAAGGTCATGCTCTGAGGTTGGTCGAGATTCCTTTGCTCCTTGCAAGGCTGCTCGGCCAAACGAAACTTTCCGAGTATTAGCCTCGTCGGACTTGGTCTTTCGCGTACCAGAAACGGAGTCGGTAGTCTTATTGCGCTCTTGCACATCTTCGGATCCTGTTTCGTTTGCGACATGCTTATCTTTCTGTTTCTGAGAATTCAGGCGAGAAGGTTGCGATTCTTTAAGTATTCCAACAGGCTGGGATTTGCCTGTCTCTGTTCGTCCCTTAGATGTTCCAGAGACGGCCTTTTGTGAGCTAACGGAACGCTGTTGAGTATTGGGCACGAACAGTGGCGGTAGGCTTGGGCTAGCCGGCTCGCTGATATCGTCATCGTCAAAAAATGATTCCTCGTCGCTTGAATCGCCTTGTCGGTTGTCATTTCGAACTTGACGGAGAGCATTTCGTAGTTTAGGCATTTCGCCTTGTGTGAAAATGCTTGCAAAGTCAGACCCCTGTGTGAGGTCGATCTGCTGCGTATAGTCATCCTGCATGGGAATATCGGTTTGAGACGTGGTGCTTCTAGCTGTCGTCTCACTAACAACCGACTTGCCCTTTGGTTCAGCGATGCGCGTCGTCGTCTTCGCATGCTTCTTCTTGTTTACAGTACTCATGAAGTCCTTGATTTCCTGAGTAATTTGACGAGCCTCGTTAATAGCGTCCGTCCTTCGATCGAGGTCAGACTGAAGTTTGGCCTCGTGAAGAGCACTCTTCTTCAGCTTGTCTGCTAGAGCCGACTCCTTGTCGGCAATGAGCTCTAACTGCTGTGTCAAGGCTGTCTGCTGCTCCTCGTACATGGCAGCTTCATCTTTGCTTTCCTTCACAATCTGCTCAAATCGTTCGCTGATTTGGTTGAATTGCTCCTTGTAACGCGCATTTGCGCGACTTAGCCGACGTTTCTCTTGCTCAAATGCCACTCGTCTGGATGCGAAATCGGCTTCTAGATCAATAATCTGTTGCTGAAGCTCGGCGTTCTCCTTAGAAAGCTCGCGGTTTTGCACCTCAAGTCGATACTTGATATCTTTAAAGTCAACAGACACTTCACCAGTCTCTGCGTTGGTAGCATCGAGTAACTTCTGTAATCGAGCAAGATTATTTTGTAAGTCATGTGTTCGTCGACTAAGTAAGGAGTTCTGCTGCTTGAGAACTTTGGTGTCGTTGAAGAATTCATCATTATGACGCTCAAGGCTCAGATTGTCTTGCTTGAGTACATTCTTCTCTTCTGAAATCAGCTGGTGCTCGCGTCGAAGTGCCTCCAACTCTGTCTGAGTTTCCTTCAACTCTTGATTTAGCAGCTCGTTCTGTCGGGAAACATCTCCATTGTGTTCCCGAAGAGATTGGTTTTCTTCTAATAAGGATTTCCACTTCTGTCGGATTGAGCTGTTATCTTTGCGCAGGGACATAATCTCTATCTCAAGCGTATTGCCGTCTTGAGGTCTGTCATCGCGCAGCGATTTGAGCTGTCGGCGAGCCATGTCAAGTTCGGATTGAAGCTGTTTGATCTTATCCGAATGCCCAGTGGAAGTTTTAAGAGCCTCATCGCGCTCAGCAATGTATGACTCGGTATGAATTTCGTTGATACTAATCTTGCGGTTTGCCTTATCCAGACGGGCCTGGAGAGAGCTGACTTGTTCTTCCAATTCTAGAATTCTGATTAGTTTCGTAGCAGATGAGTCGGAGATGAAAAACATACGATTCTTCTGTGCACTGAGATAGTCTATTATTGAACTCTCTGAGTCGGAACCCATAGCGCTGTCTTTCCGAGACTTATACTTTGCGATCTGCACGTGGAGATCTTCGACTTCTTCCTGAAGTTGTTCGGCCTGCTTCGAAACAAGTTCATCATGCTCTTTCAAAGCGTGAATCTCATCCTTGATCTTATCCAGAGACACGAAAATTTTCTCCTCATCCTCGGGAATCGAGAGCGCTTCAATATCAGCATGATGGTCTGTGTAAAGCATGGATTCACGGTCATGGACTTTGCCATGCTTGACGAAAACAGGCATGCCATTTCGGAGGGACGACAGCTTCAGAGCACCTGATAGGAAGTCGTTCATGTAGGAAAGGTTAGGTATAAAGAAAGAGCGGGCAGTCTGATTAGGCGTGGTAGGACTGGCCATATGACCCATGTCCGGCTGTCGCTCCGTATGGGCCTTGGTAACGTTTGGAAGCTGTACTGGTGATTGTGACTTGGGGGAGACCTGTTTGGACGGCTGTTCCTTGGCTTCGGCCTGTTTAGTCTGGGCCGTCTTGAGCGTCTCGAGTAGAGCTGTGACATTGCCACGTCGAGGCTTGGTCTTTTTTGCGACATTGGAAGCCGACAGCTTTGGATGATTTCCCTGCTCTTCTGAATCTCGTCGTGGTTGTACGAGAGGTTCGGAGAAATCTAATGAGCACTCTGACTCGTCTTCGACTCGTGGTTGCATCTGAGCCCTTGTTCGGAGAGGGCCTCGCTCTGCTGCAGTTATTCGATCCCTGGCTGTGTTTTTTGCTTTTGCGGTCCCAACCTAAAAGTATAAAGTCAGCTAGTTAATTCCTAGAATTAAGAGCAAACAGAAAAAGAAAGTTACATCATATTTGGTAACGGAATTATCAAAACGAACGCAAGGTCGAAGTCCAGGCTGTGTTACAGAAGGATCGCGCAAGCAAGAACGTAGAGCAGAAGCAGAAATAGATGAATTAGAAGCAGAAACAGAAACAGAAGACTCGGAAACGAAAGAATCATCAGGGGAATGGGAATGGTTGCACTGTTTTTCGGTGGGCGCGACTTCCTGAAGCGAGCTTTGGGTATTTGCGGTGACATCGCTTAGGTGTGAAGAATCGGTACTATCTTCAGGGACAGGCGTTCGGCGACTACTCGCCTAAAGTAATCGATCTGTTCGTGCAATACGAGCAGCATGCGTAGCTCGATCGACTTCCTTGTTGATATCCCGAAACCGCTCCGCAATATTGAGGATATCTTGGCTCGTGCTTTCTAGCGTCTCCAACCCAGAAACTGGTATTCGCGGTGTAGCAAATCGATGCTTGATATAATCTAGAAAATGCTTACTAACCTTGTCTCTATTTGTCTCTTCCGCTCTAGGGGTAGCGACCGCCGATGAGTTGGGGCTTCCAAGTGGCGTTACATTCTCCTTTCCTTTGGAGACTGGGAGGTCGTCGCTAGCAGTTTCCCACATCTCTTTCTCGTCTCCGTGTCCATTAGGGTTCCAGCGGCTCCATTCGGGGAAGGTTCGTCCTAGGACAGAAGTGTTGATGTTTAGGGAGGATGGTTGAGGAGCCTTAGCGCTGCGCATAGCAGCTTGGCTTGGTAGTTCGATAGATAGGTCATCCATTCGTCGCGTCGATTCGCCTTGAGGACCAGTAATATTTGAGGTGAGTGTGACGGTTCCGTGGGAACCAGTAGAAGAAGGTGGTGAATTAAAAGGATTCTCGGTATTTTGATGCATCTCCCTAAGGATGCGAGACTGATATCTACTCGTCTTCGACTCCATGTGATCCGTCACGCGTTAAACGCGATTAGGATGGAATCGAAGGATATGGGTAAACTAAGATGCCAATTAGGGCGGTATAGTAATGCGTAGCATTAATGAACGCGTTAAGAAGCGCGTAAGTGTATGTGAGCAGTTCAGTCGCAATAGTAGAAGAGAGGTGTCGAAAAAGTGAAGCTGCAGACGATGCTGAGCAGATGCGACAAGCTGAGGAAAGACGCGTCCAAACAATGATCAGAGTCAAAGTAGGAGCAGGATGGCAATTAATCAGGTATTTTCAGTGCAGTATTTGCAGTGAAATAGAATTAGTTGTGCTAGAAGCAAGCTTTGGAAGTAGCTGGGTGACAAGGTTGTTTTGTTGTATTTGAAGCTGAGAGTGCTTTCTGTTGATGAAGAGAAAAAAGATGGGGAAGAAATCGAGTTGATGTTTACGCGCCAAGATATGGGGCATCGAAATGCAGTGGGGGGGCGGGGTGTGTTTATGTACCTAACATTACCCACACCCTCAGGTACTTTCCTAACTTAATCTTTCTTATTTGTTTACTTACGCACCACTGTATTTACGCTCTAGCCCCCGGGTAACGTAAGCAGTGCACTGAATATTAGAATTTTGGTATTTTCTGGAGTATGAGCAATTCAATATGGAAGTTTAATTCTCAGTGAATGGGCAGTACCTAATTTATGAATGCCTTGGTACATCAGGTAGGTACCTAGGTACTCACGTATTCAAACGGCGTATACGGAATACCTGAGCACGGACTACCTAACACATTATTAGATGCCTTAGGTACCTTAAATACCTGTGTACATATTGAAAAATCCCGACTCAACCTCAAACAGCTCAACCAATCAAGAAAGTTTGCATTACTTTCTAGGAGACTTAGTCTAGGAACGTTTATTGCATGTAAAGTGACATATCCTTGAGTTACCCAAGTAACTAAATACACTTCCAAGGCTATCCCAGTTAAATTCAATCCCTAGTCCAGGCCTGATTCTACGAAAACGCCCCTTCTCCCCTACACATACACCGGTAACCAGATGCCTATGTGCAGATACGCAAACAGATTATGTTTATACCACTATCTTCAAAGTAAGTTCGGGGCTAATACTTGTTTTTCTGATACAAGGAGGTGCATCGTGAGTGCTTGATGCAACTTATATTAGTTTATATCTCCCCTTTCCCATCTTGAGGTATAGTTTATAGTAAGTTTCATCGGCGCTCAGACATAGCAGCTCTCGCCGCCAGCCAGGTATAACAACAACCCGGGCCTTTCCAATGTTCGACACGTATGCCTTACCTTGGTAGCACCTATGTCGATGTCAGGAGTCACACTTGAGACTCCTTGAAAATAAAGGAACTGTTTGTGTAAGGTAGCTTTGACTTCAAAAGCTATCGTAGTTAGAGTTCCTTGAGGAACAACGAAGTTCTTTCCTTACCTCATGCTCTGCGACGTGACAGTCGAGGGCATTTTGAAGAATTGCTAGTAAAAGGTAAAAAACCGGACCCAGATGAGATATATGTGTCAGGGGGAAGGGGAGCGTTCTTGTTCCCTTATGTGCGATAAAGAGATGATATCATGTTCAGATGCCGGTGGTCGCGAGGGACTTATCTCATCCGTACTTGGTGGGACCTGGTAAGTTGCTACTGGACTCTCTCCTTTTACATATTTGTATACATAATAAAAAAAAATGATGTCGAACTAGTAACTTGGTCATGGAAGGGACTACGTGCAGCTGGTCAAGAAAAAGGCATCGTTACTCCTCAATAGATACCGCTGCATACATAACATGTTCATTCACAATATATATTAGGTAGTCATCCCTTTGGGAAGGTTCGGCTGGATAGTCATCATGTAAGTTCATTGTATGTGCTAACATGAGTGGTGTTGTTGACTCCGTGTGTATGTAAAAAAAAAAATGCATGCGTTCATCTTGTTTCAATCACGATATATAAATACTGCAGCGGTCAATTCTTTTGGGGGTATCCTTTTGAGAATCGAAGCATATGTCGTAATACCTTTGTAGGCAATAGACGTATCAAAAGCCCATCTAATCATAATGTTCGACGAACCCATCCCAGCTCTCAAGTTGGGCGGTCTCCTTGGCCTCTACCTTTGGGACTACGTCGACGGTAAACAAGGCGGCAACCTTGCAAGGCAATATCGACCGTTTCCATTACCACAGCCAGGCAATGCCCACTACCGCCCGTCCGACGTTTCTATCGTAGTGCCAACAATCGACTGGGATGATGACCTCCCTGATCATCTTTTAACTTGGCTTAGCAACAAACCCCGCGAGGTAATATTCGTAACCATCGAACGCGACCTACAAAGACTACAACAGGAGCTTGAGTCTGCCGCAGGTGTCAAGCAGGCAGTAGATGATAGCGGAGCGCAAATATATATCTACTCAGTACTCGAGGCCAACAAGCGAACTCAGCTATGTCGAGGCATTAACCAAGCAACAGGTCCGATCATCGCCCTTGTCGACGACGACGCCCTCTGGACAACTCAAGAAGTGCTAATAAATCTACTTGCCCCTTTCCAGCAGGACGACATAGGCCTTGTCGGAGGACCCATTGACTCGTATGTACCACCTGAACGTCAAAATCCTAAGGTCATCAGCGGCTGGGAAGTTGCCGCCCTTAGGATACGACAGAGGAGGGAGAATGGCATGGCAGCTTTCTACGCTGCTGATGGCTCGACTAACTTCACGGTTTCTGGGCTCACGATGCTATTGAGAGCAGAGATTGTAAAAGATCCTTACTTCCAGTTTCTTTTCACAAATGACATGTGGAATGGAATGAAACAGAATACCGGCGACGACGGCTTTATCACGCGCTATATCCTTTACCAGCATCACCTCCCCGATCGCCACAAGTCGTCGGTTCTACCAAGACAATGGAGACTTGGCATTCAACTCAGGCCCGAAGCCCGCGTTTTGACAAGTTTGATGCGGAACAGCGCGTTCGCCCATCAGAGCAAAAGGTGGTATCGGTCTGGCCTTAGACTGCGACTTACTTGCCTTTTTTACGAGCCGGGATACCATATGATGAAGACAACGGCCCCTTTTATGGCCCGCAAGATGGCTGGCGGTATG
Source organism: Daldinia bambusicola (assembly GCA_022478815.1). Classification (NCBI taxonomy): domain Eukaryota; kingdom Fungi; phylum Ascomycota; class Sordariomycetes; order Xylariales; family Hypoxylaceae; genus Daldinia; species Daldinia bambusicola. The sequence continues at coordinate 97,882 of MU284191.1, forward strand.
GTAACCCCTCTCTTCACCATTACTCGGGCATATTTATGGTATGAATTGTGGGTGAATTTTCCTTGGTTCGCGGTGTTATTGCTGTTCTATGTCCTATACAATTGGTTCACTGGTCTTTATGCATTTTACCGGCGGTTCCCCTACTGTGGTTCGAAGATTTGGGCCGCCATGATCGCTGACAACTTGTATCTTGTCTCCGATTTCTATTCTTGGTTAACTTTGTCGACCGAATCGTGGAGTAATAGATCAAGTGTCTAAATGTCAGTGAGACTGAAAGTGATTTTCATCCCGGTGAACTTTGAGACATTTGAATAATATCGCTCTGTGCAAGACTGTAAACGTTAGGTATCGAAGGTATGATGCGGAATTTCTAGGTATATAGGCGATTGTCTATGCCCCAATCCTTTTACCGTCTATAAAATCTCTCTTAGTTGTGCTATTCACCGAACGTTGTCTTTGTAAAAACTCTTTAGTGTTTCCCCGATGGACCTAGGTGCCATTCTAAACAAGTAAATTGTGATGTAGCAATACATATGGATCTTGAATAGGTATCCCACAGAAGACCAAGTAGAATGCACGGGGTAATGCTCAACTCAAAAGGATGAAGGTACTTACAAGTAGGTATATGACGTGTATTGGAAGCTATGAAACGCCCACACGCGGGAATCCATCGCAAAGAGGCTGGGCTATATCATGAAGGTAGATCACTTACCTTTCACCTTACCTTCAAAAGAGTTTCGCTTCGATACTCCGGGTTTCGCGCCTCATTAATAACTCACAGACTGGCAAGCATGGAATATTAGGGTGGCTCCAGAAGGAATCGCATACAGATATTGCGGAGAACATGAAGCTGGGTATAGCTACCTAGGTATCTGACCACTCAGCTTGTAGAAACATGTTTCCATCAAACAAATATGATTGGTAGAGTATGTCGATCTCCGGGTCAATCGTCTTCGGACTCTCGGGTGTATGTCCCTTCCGTGTTCTGCCGCTCAGATGTTCAGCCCGGATCCAGCTGAATCTAAAATTAGACCCGAGCAGCGCCGCTCAATCATGACTTCATTGGCTAATCCTTCCCGAACTATCTACCTGTCGGCTTGCGGCTCTGCGCATACAAATACTCTTTTGCAGGAAATGATTGCCTTTAGCTATGACTTCACAATGTGTGACTTCGGAGTACTATTGAAGTAAAGATCGAATTGAAGAAACGATGGAAGAAGAATTATTGCTAATGGAAAGTCGGGAGTATCGCTACGAAGGCATAAAAGTGATCTACGAGCATGGAGCCAAGCAACGAAGAACGAAGATCATTATTTTCGCGATCGTCATCGTGATTCTAAATAGAGAATAGACATCGCAACTATGTAAAGAGAATTTGAGAGATGAAAAATGTATAAATGAGGGGACTGGTTTCTTACCATTAGCCTGTATCAGTCTTGAACACCAGAACAGCAAGAACATTACATTGAAACCTTAAGCAAGCAAAGCTACTTCAAATATTTCATAATGGCACGAACTAAGTCAGCCAGCCTCCTTGGCCTCGCAACTCTTCTACTCCAAGTCAGCGCATACAAGCTGATCGCTTATACGGAGGAGAACTGCAAAGGTGATATCCAGGAGACCATTGAGGACACCAAGTACGGCGATTTCTGTCACGGTTTCAAGGACAAGGCCGTATCGGTGAAGGTAGAGGGCTCTGGCAAGGACTATCAATGGGTTTTTTTCAACAGCTTTTGCTCCACAGACTCCCAGGTCGGTTCATTTCTAGGAGATAACTGCATAACGATGGGCGAGACAAAGATCAAGGGAGTCAATAATATCCTACCTCAAGGGTCCCGCAGCAAGCGAGCTGCTGCTGGCGTTGTTAAAGCTTGGAAAAGCAACGACTGCTCTGGAAGCTTTATGTAAGTTGTGTTTTCCTACCTTGTACGATTTTTTTTTTTCCGTTCACGGCTAGTCTAACAAAGCTACTCTACAGTCATGAAAAGCGGTTCGTCACCGAAAACAGCCCTGTTACCCTGAACAACGTTGGATCCATCAGGGTAACAGATGTTCCCGACGTCGATACTGCTTTCGCTTGCACCGACTCGACCTGCCACGTCGAGAACCAAGTTACCACTCTGGAAAACGACAAGTGTGTCAATGTTGAAGGAAAGGGAGTCAACTCTGCCATGGTCATCGGAGTGCCTACTCCTCCCGGCGACGCCCGTGATACACTTCCGAAACGCCGCTATACGCGAAGCCTTATGCTAGAGGCGCGGGAGCTGGAAAGCCTTCGGATCCGCGACGAGGGAGTCGAGTGCGACGCTAAGGACGGACCTGACTACCAAGATGCTCTTAAGGTTGGCGACGACTGGCAAGGAGACAACGGACTATCGTGCTGCTGCCATGTCCCTGGCGGTCCCACCTCCAAGTCTTCCGGTTCGGCCAAAGCATCCATCAGCGAGAACATTCGGTGCCCTGCTGACCCCTCTGGTATGCCGCCCCCACCTACTACTTGCCCTATGAACTGCAACACCATGAGGAGCTATATCTACGCTATTGCGACTAAGTGTAAGACCGACGATGGTAAGACTGGTGGCACTTACAAGCTTCTTGGTGACGGTCGCGAGGTTAAGCTCACTCGTAACTAAATGATGATGTGTTGCAATTATTATTTTTCTACCTAAATTATGATGGCGATGGAAATGTTTATGAACGAATACGGCTCATTTCTTTGCTATTCAACACAGGAGTCATATTCTTCCCTGTATTTACAAATTTGTACTATTATGAGGTACATATTGTTACCTAGCCTTGAATTCATGTCCCCTTAAGTTTCTTACTTCAGTAAGAAGTTTGTTATTCGCTCATTGATTCTAATTGCATGTTGAAGGCCTTTTCGTATTGTCACATCTAGTGAGTACGGTTCTAAGCTAACAATGAGCAACGCAGGATATATAAGTATCTATAGTCTCTGAAAAGCCTTCTTTGCAGAAAGCATTAATTTAAAAATGTCTTCTAGACTACCATATTATGTCCTCAGTACATGTTGTCGTGAATACCAACACCGTAAAGTGATAATTATATAGCCAATAATACTAAGAGCGAATACATCTATCCTACTTGTGACAACTTTCCAGCCTCTAACAAGTACCAAAACACGACAAGGGTTAGAAGCAAGAGGGAGCAGTGCTTGCATTCTCTCCAGTGGTACCAGCAAATACATAGCATCCGGGACGACTCAAGTATATATCGTCACGACGATTCACATCTAAGATCGCAGCCTAACCCCGAAAGTGGGATGCATCAAGAAAACAATGGCAACCTGGACAACTGCTATGTGAAAAGAATAAATGTAGCCTAAACAACATTTTCTGAATTGTCCTTGAAGAACACAACTCCCCTCTTCACCTCCCCTTCTTTTTTCTTGTGATGTCCTAGAGTCAACAATAGCTCGGTTAACAGGACAAATCCTCCCCGAACTGTCTGGCCTAGTACTTGGCTTAGGAAAGATCATCACCGTCGAAAGGGGTTTTCCATTCCCAAGTTGGCCCAGTACAGTACCTCAAAGCTTGCAGATCCCGGTTAGACACAACGACACATGTCCCTATCTTGTTGTACACCAACTTTTGGACCATTGACCAAGAGAGGTAAGCTACAGCATCCTCAAAACTTTTACCTAGTCTAGGCATATATACCCCATTCCTATGCTTCAGTGCATTCACTGATGCCAACAATATCATACGTTTCTACCTACCTAACCTATGCTGTGTAATAAGCTACTTCACTTTCATCGCCACTGAAGTTCGCATTCAGTATGAAACATTACCTAAAGCAACGAGACATGCCGACTTCACACTGACATTACCAAAAGCAAGATCAGATACTTGAGCTTAAGTCCATTAACTCACCAATTACCTTGAAGCCATCAAGCAATTAAGACCTCTTTTTCCCGAGTTAGTCGTTATACTGTCAACTTTCCATCGCAAGACCATCGCTAGATCCTCAACCTCAGAATAGATATTATTACTAGCAAGCTGACACCAAGTCACCGCGCCAATTTTCTACCTCTCTCTCCACGAGCAGTCTCTCGTCATCTTTCCCGAGTCAACCACCTACCTATTCCAACCGGCGCACAGAGCAGCAACCCGGCGCCACCAAGATGTGCGTGCAGGTCTACTGGCGCTTCACGCACTGCCCATGCGAGCTGAAGCGCATCCTGCGCCGCTGCGAGCCCACGCAGCTGGCGCAGTGCGCCTTCGTGCGGGCGCGCGTGGTCGACTCCGGGCTGCCGTTCTGCTGGTACCACAGGGCCACCGCGCGGGACCGCCAGCGCCGCCTGCGCATGTACTGGGCCGCCGCGCGCGGCCGCAAGCTCTGGCCCGCGCCCAAGCCCCGCCCGATCACGCGCGATTCCTTCGCCTCCGCGACCGCCGCCGACGGGGAGTACTTCCCGCTGGGACTGGGGCACGACCCGTATGATTCTGCTTGCGGCTGGGATGACGAAGATAAAGAGGACGAGGATGAGGATGAGGATGAAGAGAAGGGGAAAAGGGAGAAGAAGAGGAGAAGGAAGAAGGAAGCTAGCGAGTCTGAAAGTACGGAATCTTATAGTGAGAAGGAGGAGGAGGAGTCGGACACCGAAGATTATCAGGGATATGAGTGGGATGACGAATCGGACGGCAGCAGCAGCTCGGGAGTCGCATATACAGGAGAAGACACGGGTGAGGAGACGGATATTGACGAGTGAGAGCACGATTTTTGGCTCTTCATCTGACTGATTGATCACTTGTGTGCCAAGAAAAATACAAGCACGACTCTCGTCCTTTACCTACCTATCCGCCTAGGTAGGTAGCCAGCCATACAATTGCATTATCAGTGTGCTTAGCAGCCGTATGTCTTCTACCCCATGGGCAGCTCACAGCCTACATAATCGAATTAGTCAAAATCGTTAGGAACTGGGCTTGAGCATCTCGTTTGGACCCGCCTACCGTCCGTATACTTTGCTAAGGACAACCATGTTGATGTGAAGTGACTCCGCTGAATACTGCATCTAAAATATGCTTTGCTTCTGTTTTCCATGAAGTTGTTGATCTGAATAATACCATCACGTCGAACGATGAGGCAAGTCTGTGACGATATAAAGCAGTCGTGTCAGGATCAAATTTTATGTATCGAACGTATTCGCTTTGCGTGTAACTAGTTCGCCTACTTTACTATATCGTGAGCACGAGTCTAAAAAATGAAATCATTCAATCCCTCTTATTGATACCAATGTTCTCGATATTTCCTAGCAGTTCGTCCTAGGTCGAGTTCCGAATTTCTAGTGATATTCAGTAAAAGTTCCATAAAGACTAGGTATGCATCCGATGATGGGCTCACTATGAAAACTGTTCTTCCTGGCTTAAGTATAAATGCTTGAAGGTCTACGAGGTAGATTCGGCCGAGTTGGCAGCTTCGGCTACGGTGTAGATGTTGATGCGGGGACACTCAACGATCCTTCAACAGGTAAATTATGTATATTAAAATTTCCAGCTTCATACATTTCATAACTCGTATAGCCCACCCTCTACAGATTTATTTTAGGTACCTAGCATAATCCTCGAAGCGGTGAGCCAAGTATTGGCCCTTCTTCAACCCCCTTTTCAGCCAAAAGAAAAAAGAAAAATCTCATATACGCCATGTCGTCATTAATAGGAGTGTCGCTCGTTTATCCTATCTCGTCGACATGCATCTCTTCGGTTCGCATCTCAGAACAAGTGGTATCGATATCATAAACTCCAAGGTGTTCCGTGATCCTGTGCCTGATAGACCCAATCTATTTCCAACCCGGTTCCCCAGGATATCGCCTGCCGCCAACGCCCGTTACTATAGGACTGTGCCTTCGATCTCTATATCGCCTTCGGTCTCGGGAGTCTCTTTCGTCGGACGTGACAACTCTCCTCCCATCCCAATCATAATCCGAATCCCTATCTCTATCTCTACGATCCCAGGTGTAATCTCTACTTCGCGCCCCGATATCAGCATGGCTACTCGCTCTTCTGGGCTCTGCTGGACGCAGATATGCCCTTTCCCGACTCCTTCTCCTCTCCAACTCTTCCTCTCGTGAACGATCTCTTAGAAGTTCCTTTTCGATTACTCTATCGCGAATACGCTCGCGCTCACGATCGCGCCTCAGGGGATATGTGGGAATCCCTGCTTCAGACTCGTCGCTAGGATATGACCCTCCAGAAACACTACGGCTAAGTCGTGAGGGATGTTCTCTCCGAAAGCGTACCGTCGGTGCGACATTCGCAGCATGGCGCTTTTCACCGGAACGACTTCGTTGCCGTTCGGAGGATCCGGAGAGAAACGAGGTAACCTTCTGCTTTATCTCCGCCGGTAAGCTTCTCCTGCGAACATCATCAGAACGTACATCCGGCCGTATTTCGCTCCGATGTGAACGGATCGGAATAGGTGGCGTTATAGGGGTCGCAACCGGCATGCGGCGAATGGTCGGCGGAGGCGGTATAGGTCCGTGCACCCGCGACTTGGAGTTAGCACGAGGCGGCACATCTGAGCCAGAGTCTGATGGAGAGGGAGAGTAGGGTCTTGATTGGCTATGACGGCGTGGAACATGTGGGCGGCGAGGATCGAGATGACTCGAAGGACGGAGATCATCCATTTCAGAACGGCGAATTTCTGAAAAGCTTGGTCGTCGAGGCGCCCGATCTGGTGAACTACTACTGCTACCACCAAGAGAACTGCTGCCGCTATTGCTGCTGCTCATCCGTCGCTGCCTGGGTGGGATAGGACCCGAAAAATAGGGGCCAGCATAATTACTTCTCGACACATGAGCGTATGAGACGGGCCGTTCCCGCTGAAAATAATCCATCTCTGGCCTTTGACGAGGCGCGGCAGTATTGCTTTGGGGATTGCGCACATGCGTAAAAGTGGTATGAACCCGAGGTTCGGATTCGCGCTGTTTAGGCGGATGTTCATCTTTAGGAGTAGCCTCTTCTCGAAGCCTTCGCGCGCACTCCTTATGCCAGGCATCTGTCTCGGGATCGCATTCGGATGGGAAAGCCTCTGCTGGTAAATCAGGTGGAAAGGGTTTTCCAGTATCGGGATGCACTAACGCCCAATTGCGGACAGCAAATTGCATGAATGGCACATGTTCTTGAGGTTCGAGGAGAATCTGGATTGCCTCCCATCGGACGAATCCTTTAAGGGTTAAAGCTGGAACGGATGGCTCTTCGAAAGGATTATCGGTTGGCTGTAGCGTATGCTGGACACCCAGAGCTTGCCAGATGTAAGATATGGACTTGAAGGGGCAGCCTAGAAAGAGTTGGTCATAGTCACCACCGACAGCACGGTAAAAGTCAGCTAATTTTTGGGGATTCAGTTCAGGGACATTTGTGTCGCCAATATTAGCAGACTGTAGTCTCCGGGTCAGCACAACCACTTATTTTGCTTTGCGTATACCTGCGCGCGAAATAAAGGAAATGAAACGAGACCTACAATATATTGTCCGATAGCGCGGAGTAGCGCATCGAGGATGGGGGTCGGTGATTTTCCATCAAACAGATAGCCGTAATACTCTTTCGGGTTGGGCTCTGATGCCTTGGACTGCGATGGCGAGTTTGGGTGAGACTGCGGTTTGGCCTGCGGTGTGGCCTGCGGCGAGGACTGCGGCGAGGACTGCGGTGTAGACTGTGGTTTGGACTGCGTTTTGGGATGAGGTGTATCGTTAGGAGTCGGTGCGGCAGCAGCAGCGGCAGCGGCAGCGGGGGGTTCATTGGGGTCAGGCCGTAGGCTCGCCATCTCTACTTGTTCATAAGAAATGTCGATGACGGTTGTAAAAGCATTGGAAGACGAATCGGAAGCAGTTAGGGTATAGTATAATGCGAACACGTTGAAGCAAGAGATTTGTTTCGGAAAATAAAAGCGCGAATTATATCATTGAATGTGGTGGACTGATAGAACTGATAGAACTGATAGAAAACTGATAGAATAGATAGAATAGGCGAATCGTCGATCCTACAACGTCCAGGGGGGTAAAGGATGACTGCGTCATTCGCGAATAGACAACGACTGCGTCCCCTGCGTCACAACAATAAGGCGGCATTCAGAACAGTACAAATTGTTTGGAAAATATCGAAGGTAGGCAAGATATAATTATATATAATTATATGGAAGCTATTGGCCAGCCTCGAGGGGACAGGCAAAGGACAAAATGAGTCGAATTTTAATCTAGAGTTGTACGAATGCAACTGCAGATGATTCAGACTGGCACAGCCGTAACCGTGGTCGGTTGGATTCTTGGAAGAAATATTCGGTGCACTGCATTTTTTTTGGGGGGAGGTTTTAAGTGGTGGGTTTATGGTGGGATGTATATCAAAAGTTGGTATGTAGGCTTTCATAGGCACAGGCAACATGGGGGGGTTTAAAGATTAGGCATTAAGTAGAATTGAACCAGCAGCAGCAAAGAAGAAGAAGAAGAAAAAAAAAAAAAAAGAGTAGCCCCGCGCCAAATTGCCTGCTGACACGTGCACCCGACTTACACTACTTGCACTACTTGCACTCGGAATATATGCCTGACGTAGCTAGTGTATGGACATCTTGCCAGGTACCCTTACCTAAGATACCGACTATGCCGACTATGCCGACTAATTATTTTTAGGTGAGGGTTACCTATACCGTATTAAGTTCCGCTGGATCTAGTTAACCGTTAATTCACCGTTTTTATATTATTTAAATTTTTTTTTATTAATAAAAATCCAAATTTTTAAATATTAAATAATTTTAATAAATATTTAAAAATATTTAAAATATTTAAAAATAATTAAAATATTTAAATTTTTTAAATTATTAAATTTAATAAATTATTTAAATTTTTAATTATTTAAATTAATTTT